>BJBW01009623.1:0-53303 GCA_004320125.1 Scolopax mira | reverse complement strand
TGAGGAAAGAGGGAAAAAAAAAAGTGTATTGGGCTTTTTACATCCATTTTCCCAGTCATGTATTTAGCTCTCCTTACATGCCAGTTCTCTAATGACTGTAGGGAGGAGATATGAACTGTATTTGAAATGTTAGATTTCAGGCACGTGAGAAGGGATGCTGAGGCCTATTTGAGTGGCCATATGAGTAAGCCAGTGCCCATGCTGTTTTCATGGCAGCGTGACGTCAGGCACTGTATGTATCCAGTATTCCTTACTGCATCGTGTTGTGCCCCTGCAGAAGGCAGGAGCCTGAGCGTGACTTGGCTGTTTGTTGGTGAGCAGGTAACAGGGTCACTGTGTGCCAGATAGCTTGGGCACTAACCACGGTTGCGTTTGTGCATGAAATGAGGCTTTTATTAGTGAATTGTTACAGACATGTATGAAATAAACTGTATCGTGGCAGGTTTGCTGGCGATCTTGTAATTCTTCTCCCTTGATGCTGCCGGATTCCCAGAGTTAAATAGCATTCAAGGAAGAAGACCCATAGTGTAAAAGTGCTCTTCCTTTCTTCCTCCTTTTCCTTGTATTCATTAGCAAAGGGAAGAAACATGCAATTAAAAAAACCCCAAAAAACAAAAAAAAACCCCAAACCAAATAAACCCAAACCCACTACAAAACACTGAGTCTGCTTTATTAATATTATGTTTGATCTCTTTATGATAGTCTTCATGCATCCAGTTTTGATTTGGCTGAATCAAGACCAGTGTCTGGTGTTCGTCTTAGCCCACTGAATCATGTGAGTACTCTGTAAATAACTTATGCAATATTGACATAAAAATATGTGTATCAGTAGTGTTAGGAAAATATATGGCTTAAATAAGTTGGGGAGAAATTGAAGCTTTGTTGAATGTTAGTCTGAGACTTATAAAGTAAGTTTTGTCATTCTTTTCCCCAAAAGAAACCTGAAGATAAGTTAAACTTTTAAAATATTGATGTATTGCATCGTAATTCTAAGTGACATTAAAAGGAATCAGAAGATGGATACTTAAGTCAACTTTCTTGTGTAAGATTACTAAAATAGAAAAACATCAATATGAGCCAGGAACATGCCCTTGCTGCTAAGGTGGTGGCTAATGGTCTCTTAGGCTGCATTAGGAAGAGTGTTGCCACCTCCCTGGTTGAGGGAAGTGATCCTTGTCCTCTGCTCAGCACTGGCAAGGCCCCATCTGGAGTGCTGTGTCCAGTTCTGGGCTCCCCAGTACAAGAGAGACATGAAGCAACTGGAGAGAGCCCAATGAAAGGGCACAAAGATGATGAAGGGACTGGAGCAAGGCTGAGATCTGGGACCATTCAGACTGGAGAAGATTCAGGGGATATCTTGTCTGTGTGTATAAATACCTGAAGGGAGGGTGCAAAGAGGATGGGGACAGGCTTTTTTCAGTGACAGAACCAGAGGCAACGGGCACAAACTGAAACACACAATGTTTCCTCTAAATATCAGGAAACACTTTTTCCACTGTGAGGGTGACAAAGCCCTGGCACAGGTTTCATAGAGATCTTCAAAAGCCCTGGCCAGGGCAGTTGAGCAGGAGGGTTGGGCAAGATGACCTACAGAGGTCCCTTCCAACCTCAACTTTTCTATGGTTCTGTGATCAATAACTTGAAAATAAATATATTGATTATGCTTCTATTTGACTTACACATCTGTGAAATATGATTGTAGTTTATTTAAAAGCAGATAGAGGGACTTGTAAGAACACCCTTTTCCCTTTGTGAAAGTTTTGAATTGTTTTGAATTTATAAGTGTACCTGCTCTTCCAGGTTTTTTATATTTAATCTTTAAATATAATCTTAAATCATGGACATTTGTTTAGTACCTGAGAGAACAGAGCATGCTAAAGCAGTTCAGTATACTTACTGTATATATTATCTCTTCAAGACGGTAATCTAAATATAGGATTCTTTAGGAAAGAGAGGAAAAAAAATTCCAAGAAATATTATACTTCAATAATTTTGATAAGGTAATGTATTTCTGTGCATCAAATTAAAAAATTATCACCCTACTTATCTTTAGATTAAATATATCTATAGATTTAAATACTGGTGTTTTGTTTCATTTATCTTGTGTGGGAGAGTGGGGAAAAAAACCTAGAGAAAACCCTGTTGAAGACCAATACAAAACCTGCCTTTACTGCTTTACCAGTAGAGCCAAGTTGTAAATGCAGAGATTGTATTAGTCATTAGGTTGTGGGGAGTGGGTCTCACCTCTTGGCTATTTTCAACTAATACTGGGGAGAGATCTGAAGCATCGGACTGGAGACTTTCTAGTGGATCCTTTAAGGAGATTTGTAGAGAACCTTGATCTTAGAAGGTAGTGAGTGCATTTGCATAGGGCACAACAAATGTTTTGTATCTGAGGTTCAGGGGATTGGTCACATCCCCTAAGATGCAAGATACCAATATAAATAAAACTAGAACTTGCATATTTCTGTATCTGCATGGTTTGTCTCAGTGTGATAGAAAGTGGTACATGTGATCTGAACACATTTGAAGTGTTTTGGAAGTACTGCTTTAGTGTTCAAAACCAAATTCTAAAGCGTAGATATGCTTATAGAATTGTTAGTGCAAGTCTTTGGCACAACTTTTTTTTTTTGACAAATTAGCGTACTGTAGATGATGTTAAATGAATATTTATGAGGAAGATAATTCTGAGTTTCACTTGCTGTACTCAGGCTAGTTTTTGTTTATGTTCTGCACCCTTGAGTGTTGGCTTTCAATGGTGATAATGGTGTGGATATCTAGCTTGTTCAGTGGAATGGCATCATTAGATTCTCTACATGAAGATGAAAAATTTTTAATGAGCTATGTACTTTTGTCTATTCTATTCTGAACTTAATCCTTTATATAAATCATTTGGGTTTCTTTTCTTTTTCTTGCTTATATGGAAATGAAATTATCTGAGCTTTTATTAAAATATCTTTTTTACCTTTGTCACAGAAACCAGAACTAGTCACTGTTGCAAACGATGAAGATTTTTCCATTTCCTTTCCCAAACTTCCTGCCGATGCTGCAGAGGTTAGAAAGCTCAGCAGTGCCCGGGCACGCTTTTTTAGAAGAACTTCTCAGGGAAATTTCCTTTCTGCTAAAATGGTTCCTCCTGATCAGAGTAAGAATGTTTTGATACATGTTATTTCTAGGAATAATAACTGCATGATGGGTTTTAATATCATTACTACATGAATTATTAAATTATAATAAAGGGCCTGCATGTCCTTTCAGAGTAAATTTTTAAAATACTTAAATGGCTTTAAGGCAGTTTTGAAAATGTGATTTCCAAAAATGATACTAGCTTTCACTTCTGAAAGTGAGTTGAAAGCTACTCGAGTGCCTTTTTTTTCCTATAGGTTTCTGTGTAATGGAATTTTTACTGGAATCTTTCTTCAATGGGCAAAATTAACATTAAATGTTGAAATGTTTAAAGAGATAATGAGATGGCATCATCTAAGGAGATTCCCGGATGGATTATTGAGCATAAAAAGAGGAGTAAAAAGGAATGATATGTCTTGACAGGCCTCCAACTGCATTGTATTTGTTGTTAAGATTTTAATTAGTGAAGAATTAATAAAGGTTGCTAGATGTGAGATTTAAAAGTAATCTTCTTGCAGATGGAAAACTACTTTACATCTTGGTTTCCTGCACCACCTGCATTGGCTCATAATAAAACGTGCTGAAGACTCATTTGTAATAATAACAATTCTTACATTGCCTGGGTTTGTTACTTTACATGATAAACTGAATATCTCACTTTTTACCTTACTGCAAAATAGGTCTTACACAAAAAGCACTAAACTTTTTTTCAATATTATGGTCTATGTTACATGGTCTATAAACATATATTTATATCACGTACCCCTATATGTAGTTTAATCCATTAGCCTTAATAAGTTAATGTTACCAACTGGAGAAGCTGAGAACCTGATGCAATTCTAGTCTGAGTTTGCATCTTCTCCCCTTTGGTAATCATGCAGATATTTACATAAGTTTTTTGTAGAGGTTCTTATCGCATGTACATACCAAGGAACAAGATTAACGGCTACCTTTTGCTTGAGTTCCTTCATAATATTCAAACCTTGAAATACAATCCCTTCTTTCACAAGGTACAATCCGCCTATCTCTAAAAGGGAAATAGAAACAAATTAGATGAAAGATTAAAACGTTAAAACAAAAACCTGAAAGACTTTAAGAAATTGTGTTCGTAAGAAGACTTTGACTGCTTTAAATAGTCTTAAGCTTTCTTATCTTTTAAATTGATACAAGCAAATTTTGATAATGTAATATGACACACGTGACAGAGCTCAAAATGAATTAGTTTATTTAACATGTAAGAACGCTTCTACTCAATGTATTCTTTTTGGCTATTTCAGATGAAGAGAAGCTAAATTCTGAAGAACCAGCTCTGATGAATAATCTTTGCAGAAGTAATAATAACTGCCTAGCAGAGCAAAGGCCATACACACCATTTAGTGATGAAAGTAGACAATTAATTTGTAATGAGCATTTCAGCAGATTGGAGAGGGAAGACTCCCTAAAAGGGACAACAGAAGAATTTCTATTTCAACTGAGAGAAGAAAGGTCAGTATTAGTTGTGTATGGTAATATGCACCTTCCACACAGCCCTCTTCCTAGATATTCAATTGTGCAAGTATCAAAATGTTTAAAAGTGATGGAATTTGAAGGTAGTGCTATTTATGCATTGGAACAAAACTACATTTAGATTACTAGGAAAAAAAATCTTTACACTTCTGTTCTTGGGAAGTTTCGAAACTCAAAATACTAATTTGTCAAAAAATTATTGGTAGGAAGTTACTTGCTATAAATTGAAATAACTTCAGTTTTGTTTGATAATTAACATTTCAAAACTAAGTCTTCTAATAATTGCATGTAGAATACTCAATATGCTTGCTTTTACAGTTCAAGCCTGTTGTTTTAAGGTAATATACATTCTTCCCTTAGCTCCCCAGATGAGTAGAGCCATGTTTTCAGTTCTGCTATTGAGGAAATATGTGATCATACACAGGCTTAAACTCATTGGAAATAGAGGCAGAATATTTTTTGTGGCTTTGAATTGTTCTTAGTTCATTTTTTTCATGACCAAACAGGTGTAAGAGATTAGTGAGACTTATGCACATGAAGTCTGTTTTTACTGAATTTAGATTATTACATCCCTTCTGTAATTCACAATTAAGTCCCTTTTTTTGTTTTTTCTCTCAATTCAGATCTGAATTCTTGCACAGGGAGGAATAGTCCGTGGCACTGTGTTCAGTACGTGTATCAGTTGCTGCATTAGTAGTTGGACGAACAACTGTTTTGTGCTAATAACACTGACAGATCTGGCAATCGCTACAACAAAGAAAGAATAACAGTTTATTTTCAAACCCACCCTATAAAGACTTGGTCACTATTAAATATAAATATTTACCATTAGATACCTTCTTTCTAGCATGTTTTTATGCTTAGGAAAAAATATATTACCCTGGATATTCTTAAGCACCTTTGATATTAAGGAGTATATTCTTGATCTTATAAAATGAAATGCCTTTCATTTACTGATTTGATGTTAATACTGAATAGTTTAGAGCACGTTGTCCATTGAGGCTGTTACAGCAAATGATACGTAGCAGAGCTATCGTAGAACTCTTCTTTTATGTTAAACTGGAAACAGTTTCATGAGAATGGAGAGAGGGAAAAAGAGAATATAAGCTCAGCAATGAAAAATATGATTGAAGGAAAATAAAGGACCAAGGAGAATACTTCAGTGCAAAATCATTTTCTCCCTTTAAAATCAGTGACTCAAAAGACTTTTAAGGTAAAGACTGTATAGATTATCTTACTTCATTAGTTTCTGTAATTTGACTTTTATATAGTAAAGGTGTGGTGGTGTGAAGTACCTTAGTGTTGCAGTTGAAATATTTTGTTATTTAATGGGATCCAAGTGTGTCTTATAAGAAGGGGTCAGTTGATATTTTTATTAACTGGAAAGAATGCCTTTCCTTCTGAGTCATAATTTTAAAACTTGCAGGTATGATTAAATGGTTATTATCCTTTCTATGTGTTCAAAATTATATACTTCAACTTCATAGCTTGAGAATTCCATAACGTTTTGATTTTGGGTTTTTGTTACTCGTGCTTTTCACAATGATTTATGTACCATAATCATTGAGTTTTCTGGTAGCCTGAACCACAGAATGGTATGATTTACCTTGATAATTTTTGAGAACGACTGGCTTCTCTATTGAAATGTTCTTAGGAACAGGTAAAAAAAGCCTGTTACCAAAAAGATTGCTCGTTGCAACATGAAGTCTTTGAGGACATTTTCGGTTTGGTTTCCCTGTGTAGGAGGAGTTTCAGAAAATAAAAAAGTTGGAAGGGGAAAATGATATATTTTCAGTTTTTATATTCTTGAAATAGCATTATGCATGTTTGAAGAATAGGTTGCCAAGGTTCATTTTGCATAAGCTCCGCTGGCTTAATTTCTTTATGACCTGTTAGTTACTTCTCTGACTCTTAATGTGACAGCTAAGATACTAATGATTCTAACCATAAAAGATGGATTGCTAATGCATGTAGCTTGTCATATCCATGTTTCAGCTAGGGAGAATAATACTAGAGGTTGTTGAATCTCACCTGTCACTTAAATTAGATCTCAAATTACTGGCCTTAAGATACTGTTCTGACTAGTTTTCTCCAAAATAGAAGAGAAACATAATATTCCTCCCCTTTCCTGTGTTGAATGCAAGCTGTATATTTTTGAATTGTGCTTCTTTACCTTCCCCTGTGCGCTGTGCATATTTTCTGTGTGTTTGAGACAGAGGTGATTTTTGCCAATGCTGCCTGTGCTGCTTTATATTCTTGCACCAAAGATCAGTAACAACATTTAAGCACTCGTATGGCTTAGAGTACCAGACATAATTGCAATTCTGCAATATGCACAAACATAATACAAATGTTTTCCTTTTAGTAAAGGGCAAATCTACTTTAGTGCAAGCAGTTCATGCCATCATATGATGGAATGGCTCTAGGTAATCCCAACTGCTCACATTCATTCTGACTTATTGCTAAGATTTATGCCAATAAACACATTGGTTCAGTATTCACATGTGGTACTAACAAGTCAGGGAGACCTTGATCTATATCTTTTGCTGAGTTCAGAGATGTCATTCTTCATCTGACAAGGCAGTTGAAAGATACCACAAACCTGTCCTTCAATATAGTTCATTGCGTTTGGTCTTGGTAGGGGTTCTATATAAAAGGTTCCAGTATGTTACATTGCAGTAACCGAATTTTGGCATTCTTTCTCAGTAGAATGTGTGCACAGGTACTGGATGATTGCTGTGATTAGATTGCATCTGCTTCTATGTCATAAATACTTGAGGCGTCTTGTATGAAGTTAAAAGATATTTAAAGTACATTGTATTCAGGAATAATAGGATGAAGGCTTCAGGGAACATGAAGATTTATTACCTGAAGTCCTGTAATTCTCTATATGAAGCAGTTATGTCAGCCTCAGTTCTGTATCTCAGTGATTTAAAATCCTTTCAGGAATTAAGCAAGAGGAATATAGAAATAGTACGCTTCCTACAGGAAAAGGTGCATGAGACTCCTTACTCCCCTTTTCCCACAGTTCCTATGTATGTACCAAAATAACTTCTCTAATAAAGCTGGTTTTCTGTTAATAATGAAACTGTAGAGCATGCCAAAATAGCATGGCAGATTCCTGTCATTAATGCTATTACATTTATTTCAAAGAGAACATAAGAGCATTTTAGTCCAGCACGAAGCTTGCTCGCTTTCTGTCTCTTTTGTTGTCCCAAGGACTGACAAAAAGAATGAACAGTGTTAATGAAATTACTACTGCTTTATAAAGATACTGGGGGTAAAAAAGAGAAAAGAAACTTTTGAGGGGAAGAGTTATTTGCAATTCTGTTCTTCAAATAACCATCTAGTTACAAAAGAATAGGTATATTAATTGAAGCAGATTGAATTTATTGACATGTTGCCTCAGGAGAGCAAGGAGCAATTTCTGACAATCATAAGGAAGCTAGGTTTTGTTTACATCTTCATCTAGCCATTGTGCTTTGCTATCTATTGTGATTGCTAGAGAAATGAAACTTCTAAAATGTTCTTTGCATTCGTATATTTCAACAGAAGTGTCAACAGGGATGGCAGATTTGCTGATGAAGAGCAACAGTTTCCCTGGTGAGAAAAGATGATTTTGTTGTTTTTTTTTTTCCTCTTCCTCCAATTTCTCAATATTCTGAAAGCTTAGATCTCATTCCAGGACTCTTTAGAAACATAGGTGCCTTCAATGAGGAAAAGCTTGGTGGCAAACAGTTGACTCCCAAGTGGTCTGCTCTACACTTTTTTAAAGAACTGATTTCTGTGAATAGCTACAAAAGGATTAGAAGTGTTAAGAAGATATACTATGCCCTGTTTTCTATCACTGTTGCTGTCCTTATTAAATGCCTATTTGACAAATCTTGAGAGGCATTCATCAGCTGCTTCCATAAGATTAGCTTCTCTTTCTTGTGCTTTTAAGAGTTTTGGAATGCTTCAATAGAAAATTATAAAAGCAGGGGACAGGTGAATATTGGAAATCACATCTGATTGCTTAAACTAGCTTCATATCTGTACCCAAAATATTAATTCCTTGTCTCCTCAAAGAAAAGGATTCCTACAGTGGAGATAAATTTCTTGCCTGAAAGGAACACCCATTCTGTTTTGCTCTGGATGAATTTTTGAAATAAATGACACGATGTGGATATTTGTTATATGGTTTAGTTGATACTGCTGCAGATTCTCCAGACTTCTTTCAGGGTTTATCTTTTCTTATTACGTATATTCACAGCTTCTGGAGCTCTCAGAAAGACATAGAAACATGAAATTAATCTACTCCTACCTAATGTTTCTCGATTTCTGCCTCAGTTCCACTAGCTATTGAGACCACTTATTTAAGAAAAAAATATTTAGTGGTGGGAAAGCTTTCACAGGCAGAGCTTTCTACAGTGTTTTTCAAAGAAAGTGTGACACCTGCCTTTTCAAAGAGGGTGCCTGGTTTTGTATAGGGTTAGGGGATAGTGAGAGGTAATTGGGAATGAAGAAGTCTTTTCCCAGGACTTTTAATAGACTTCTAAAGAAAAGAGCAACAGGTAGCTGTTGACTCTGGTCTCTTGTGAAAGAGAGAGTGGGGTTTAGGCTCATTTTTACTGCCTCCTCAAAAGGGCGTCTTTCCACTCTAGTCATTAGTTTAAGTTAAGGTCATTGGTCTCTAAATCTGGGAGATCTAGATCTTGAGAGGCCTTATTAGCAACTGAATGGTAATTCTAGAATGGGAATATGTGCCATGCAAGGGGTAAAGAAGGAATACCAATTCAATCGAGATAGGCATTTAGATTAAATTTTTGGTTAGAATGAGAATGCTTTTGCAAGATTCAAGTTAGGAAGGTGAAGATGCTGTGTTTTTCAGACTCAAATACATTTAGGCTTGTATTTTAGATTGTTTTTATGGTTAGAATTAGGCTGTCAGTTGTCTGCTTGGTTAAAGATATCCTGCTACAAATAGGTGTTAATATTTTCCTGTATTAGGCAGAAGATGCAAAGACTACGAAGAATAAAAAGGATAAGGATATCATTTTTTCGTCAACCTCTATTATTCTTCTAAGCCATGCTACTTAACATATGCATGAAGTTCTTTATCAACAGACTTTACAAATAGAATACTATATTCTTTTTATTGCTGGGACTGTCATAAGTAATGGACTATGCCCGTGACTGTGTTTATAGAGGTTTTTGCTCATCTTTAGGATGACTCAGAGTGGAGTTGGCCTATTTTGTCAACATATTTTTGCAAATTATGTTGCCTTTCTACTATTCATTCTTTCTCATATCAGTGCTGCAGTTTTTGCTCTCTTTTTTTTGTTTTTTTCTGCTGGTGTTACTTACGTAGAAATAATTTCAGGACATCTATATGATCAGTTTTTCAATTATTTGCTTTTGAAAAGCTTTGTAGCTGAGAAACAGGACTGACTAAAAGTTTGTGAAATTTGTTTAATACTTTGATTTATATCTCTTTTAGTTGTTTACAAGTAATTTACTACATGTTTAGAAAACATTATTTTTCTAAAAGGAAATTAGACTTTAAAAATTGAACAGTTATACTAATTCTATTTCCTTCGAGGCATACTTATTGCTTATTTCCACATTATGTTTGTATCTGTCTTGTCTCCAAGATGAAATCATAGAAAGGAAAGTTCAGTGGTATTTGAGCAAAATAGTCTCTTAAGTGGCTCAATGAAGGTCAATTCTTTGTCTAAAAAGAGAGAGTGCCTTTCAGGTTCTAATGGGTCAGGAAGAAATAACTTGGTTTAAAACAAAACCTGCAAAAACATATTCTCTACTATTCAACCAGTGAAAGACAATACATAAAACTAATTCTTATGTCCTTTTGGCAACATAAAAGGTCTGAATAGTATAATCAAATAGGAATATATTGATTAATGAAAAAGGCAAATGTTAATAGGCATATGAAAAATAATTTCTATAAGCATGAACAATAAAGCAAAATACTAATTTTTCTCATTTTGCCAAAAGATAAACCCAGTTCCTTTTAGTTGCTGTGGCAAAACTACTAGAAAGTTGTTTATTGTTTATTCTTCCTTTCAAAATCTACAGAGCAATGTCTTGTTAAAATCAGTCATTATGACTTAACATTAGAACTCTTGTTTCCTAATCACTAAACATTTCCTGGAAGAACCAGGGTAGCAGAAGGCTCATGTTTTTGAAGGCACATGGAAGTGGTGGTTCCTAAGCATTGTGTAACTGAACATTGCCTGAGAAAGTCCTAAGTTGCAGCCTCTCTCACTTGCTTTGGTTCCACATCTGACTCCCCTTCTCTATCACCTTGGGATTGTTGCACCACCTTATCCCTTGCTGTTGACCCAAGGGCTGCTGCATCATCCTCCTTGCCCTGATTACCAGGATCACCATTAGTTCCTTTGAACTGGAGTTGCCATCCTTGCTTTTTGAGACAAAGCTTCTGATGCTGGCTGTGCCCTGGTAAATTTGGTCTAGAGCCTTAGGTATCTGCACCCTGCTCACCAGTTTTCCTGCCAAGAGACCCGATGGGCAGTTCATGAGGCCAGTGTTCTGAATAATTTAGAAAAATGATAACTGGCAGTCACTATATAAGGAAACCATTGTCTGATATGCCAGAGGATTGTGTAGCCATCTGGAGAGACCCTGGCAGACTGGAGAAATGGATTGACAGGAACCTCATGCACTTTAACAGCAGCAAGTGCAAAGTTCTGCACCTGGGGAGGAACAGCCCCAGGAACCAGTATATGCTGGGGTCTATCCAGGTGGGAGGCAGCTTTGTAGAATGAGATCTGGAGGTCCTGGTGGGCACCAAGTTTATAGAACACATCAAGCTGGAATGGACCTCAAAAGATCACCTGGACCATCTTTTGTGGAAAAGGGAGACTAAATTAGATTATCTAGCACCGTATTAACTTGTGTCTTGAAAACCTCCACCACACCTGGAGTGCCAGGTCCAGTTCTTGGCTCCCCGATGCACTTGAGATATGGAGCAGCTGGAGAGACTGTAGCTACTAAAATGATGGAGTCCTTCATATGAGGGAAGGCTGTGAGAGCTGGGACTGTTTAGCTTGGAGAAGAGGAGGCTTGGAAGAGGTCTTATCAATGTATATAAATAGCTGAGGCCAGGGTGGGTTGTGACACCCACATCGGTTCTGTGACAAGAGCTCTTCCTTCTCCTCCATGGTGGGCACTGAAGAGAGGAAAAACTAGTTATTTACTGGTGACTGTTCTTTTTAGAGACTTACTGGTTATATATAGTTTTGTAACACATCCTTGCAGCTTTTTCCTCTGTAGTCCATATAGCATTTGGGAATCTTTGGTTGAAAGGAAAATACACAACTGCTTAAATAGCTAAATGATCCTTAACAGATAAGGAGGCACACCATCCTAGATACTGCTAGCATTAAAAGTAAACCCAGATTATAGTGTTGATGTAGTCACACTCTGAATAACATCTCAAAGAACAGACTTTCTAAACGGCATGTCTGTTTCAGGATTACCCACGATCAGGGTGTCTGAGCTGTGCTCTAGGTGAAAAAATACTTTTGTGCCTAACAGTCCTTTTGATACATCTGCCTTGACTGAGCAAGCCTCCAGGGTCTGTTTAACATTGCTCTAAATCTGTTCTTCTTACCACTTAGTGAAATGTCTTGATTTTTGGGTGAAGATACATCATGTCTGGGTTTACAGTGCACACAACATATGTTTGTAAAATCAGATGCTCAGTGCTTGTTTTTGTGTATAAACAGTCTGCATCTTTCATTTATTGCATTGCCTAGGCTGTTTTTGGAGCCTTGTGAAAAGTTAGAAATTGCTCTCCAAGATGTTTGAAGACCTGAAAACATCAAAGTATCAAGGATCCAAAATAAAATTAGTAAAAATCTGAGTCCCATGTTTGGGTTTTAAATTAACTAGAAGAAAGGGAGTTGTGGAGGATAAAGGGAGTGGAATGAAGGAAGAGACTTTGGGGAGAAATAGAGTCACTATTGGGGGAAACTGATAGATAAAAGAAGAGAGGGGAATGCATCAGGGTGAAAAACATTAAGGCAGAAACTGAAGGAAAACTGCAACAGGGTACCACAACAGCACCTCCTATTTGCTGGAGGCATCTGAGAAGCTTTTTGCTCACTTTTAGAAGGCACTGAGTAAGGTGGACTTTCCATGTGACCTACTGCGGCTTTTGTGTATTTTTGTTACATAAATGACTAGTGTACTTTTAGATTAAGCGTGACTGGTTTTGTTTACCGTATTAAAAAAAAAGAAAGGGCTTCAGGGCAAACAAGGAAACTGTCAGGGGTTTAGATTTTCTTACGAGGAAGGAACTTAGAAGATTAGAATTGTGGTTCTATAGATACAGAAAATGCTCTGCACATATATACATGTGTAGAAATTCCATGTTTGTAATTACAGTTTTCTAACTTAAGAAAAAGGTCATCAAAGAAATAAAAGGAAATTGAGAGGCACTAGGCCATAGAAATTTATTTAAAAATTTAAAAATAATCTGAATCCCACCCCACAACTAAATATTACTTTACTTTAGAAAATGCTACTAGAAGTTAACAATGAGACCAACATTTTATCAAGAGCACATGGATGATAAGAGATCTTTCACATGGTGGCAACACAGACTAAGGCTTCTTATCAGGAAGGGACTTCTGAAGATGTGTTTCTGTGAGTGTCTGTACTTACCAGTCTTACTCTGATAAACTATAAAGAGATCATTGAAGACAGTTTTTTGGACTAACTAGACCATGTTTTGTTTCATATTTTTATAAAATGTATATAAATGTATGTTCTGTAAATTTTAGTATTATTGTAATTTATGCAGGTGATGCCTTCAGAAGGCAGTGTCTGTGTGTTTTTGCAGGCATCTTCCAAGTTACCTTTTTCTGGTTTCATTGTTGCTGATGTTAGAAATTTACTGGTTTTGGGAAAGTTTTGCATGGAGCTAACTGAGAAAATGGTGTTTTCTTAATCAGTCTCCGTGAAGTCCTTGGACGTTAAGCCTAATATTCCTTCTGTTTCTGTCAGTGGAAACCAGTTTGGTTCTTCTTATATCTTCAACCACCCCCAACCCAGAGAAGTTGCCTTAAGCAGTCATGTAGAATTCGCCAACAAAAGATACCTATAGATACAAAGTTAAGAGTTCTCTGTGGAATCTTATCTTCTGCATCACAAAATTGGTAATTTTTTTTCATTTTCTTGTTGTAAAACGTTAAATAAATCTATGTCCAGACACCAGATAGTGTCTACTGTGTATGGCTTCCTCACAGTGTTTATTCAGGGCATGCTGTCCACTGACTGCATGTGAATAGCTCTCTGCCTTTGTAAGACTCTGCCTATTCTGGTTTACATGGGATAGTCACAGTTCCTTCCTCTGCTTTAAGTGAGTGAGTTCACACACTGAGTTTACATGGCTGCAAGAGAAGAGACTAATTATCTCTGGACAAGAAATGTTGAGTGAGATCTTGGCACCTGCAGAAGCAGGTAGTATGGGGCTTATGGCCTTTTCCATAGCCACTGCCTTTATCTTTTGCTCATTCCCCATTATTTCTACTCTTCTCTTCAAAAAAGTAACCATCATATTCCTTTATGGCACTCAGTTATTCTGCTCCTCTGTTCTTCTCCCACTTCCATATTTTCTAGTTTTACCTCCCAAAGTTGTAAGAATATGTAGGTTATTACAAGAACCTCACCATGAGGAGAGGGTAGTGTCCAGAGGGAATGCCTTTGAGTTGGGCAACTCAGAAAAGAGGATTGTGTTCTCTTTTCTTTCTAGTTAAGCTTTGCTACCTCACTGATCAAAGGAGATGATTCTGTAGAGAAGCATTAACCTGTTTGCATTGGGCTCTGTGTCCCTCTTAACTGGCAACTAAATAATCAGTTGGGCATGAGGGCTATATCTGTACTAATAATTAATAAAAATTAATTGAAGGAGTTAGTTGGCTACCAAGCCAGAGACTGTTGTGTCATGAATTATGCTAATAAAAATAAACTATTTTTTAGTGCTTCCCTACCACAGACAAAGTGTTGACTGGGAATGTCTCTACGTTTGCTTGTCCATGCCCTGTGTTGAGACATTTGTCAAGGAAAGTACTGCCTTTTGTGGACCAAAACCCTAGCAGGGACCATGCTAAAGCTCTAACTGTATGGCCCAAAATTCAGGTCTGTTGCCAGACTCTGTTTTACAAGAGGTAGCCAGGTTCTCAGATGTTTAAGGCTCTGCAGTATGAGGAGAGAGCCCAAGCACTATTTCTGTATTGGGATCTTAACACTCACCACTGTGAATCAGACCTTGCTGTTGTGTGCAGCTTCTTTGGGAGAGAAATAGCCCAATTCTTTGCCTCTGGGGTGCACTTCTGAGAAATTGTCATGGTTTCACTTGGGACAGGACTAACTTACTAGGTGTAGTGCTATATTTTGGGGTTGGGGTGAAGATAGTGTTGGTAAAACACTGATGTTTTAGTTGTTGCTAAGCACAAGGCTTTTTCTGCTCCTCACGGCGAGGGCTGGGAGTGCACAAGAAGATGGGAGGGGACATGGCTGACCCCAACTGACCAAAGAAATATTCCATGCCATATGATTCCATGCTCATTATAAAAAGTGGGAGGAAGAAGGAGGAAAGGGGGCACATTTGGAGTTTGTCTTCCCATGATGGAGCCCTGATTTCCTGGAGATGGCTGAACAACTGCCTGTCAATGGGAAGCAGTGAATGAATCCCTTGGTTCGCTTTGCTTGCGCACATGGCTTTTGCTCTACCTATTAAATTGTCTTTGTTTCAACAAATGAGTTTTTCCTCCCTTCTCTCCTCCATCGCGACTGGTGGGAGTGAGCAAGTGGCTGTGGTTATAGCTGCCATATATATATTGTTAAACCACAACAGAAGTGTAGTTTTCCCTGGAATGCCACTGAAGGAGACACTTTGCCGATTTACCATTAAACAAGAGGCTCAGGGCAAGACCAAGCAAGTAAACATCTAAACATGCAGAGTTTCTGAATCAATTCTGCTTTCACTTAATTATGCATTCTTTTACCAGTGAAAAATACTGAACGTGCTACTGCAGCTCTGGCTCACCTTCCTTTTGGAAGTCCTCATAGTCAGTGTACATTCAAGAAAGCAGTGTTCCTCACAGGGGCTACTATGATCTCCCCTATAGGAGAACGATAGAGATGATCCATTTGCCGAGTTTTTTTCTGTGTAAATCATCAGCACCTCTGTCAGTTGATTTCTTGATGAGTGCCTTATCAGACGATCAGATTTCTGCCAATTGACTTTGTTTCCAAGGCAACCATTCTCTTGACAAGCCAGTTCCCTTCAATAGTAGGTAACTTATTTTTTAGAGTAGGTTGATTACATTTTAACTGCGTAGTTCTTAACGAGATGCTGCTGATGAAGTTTCAGCCCTGCATGAAAGTGAAAAGATAACAAAGAAACAAGTCTCTGTAACTAAAATGGAGTTGGCAGCATGGTAAAAATGCATAAAGGGATTATATAATCTCTCACAAAATTAATAAATTGTACATACTCCCTATAGATAAGCCTGCCCACCAGTCATTCTCATCTATGTATGTATTCAGTGTATTCTTTTTCTGTAACTAACGGAAGTTCCAGTTAAGCTGTTTAATTTATGAGGATGTTTCCCAAATGTACAGATCGTTCTGTGACTACCAGCAGCACAGCAAATCTGCTTTCCTGCTTACGTAGCTCTCTAAACTGCTTGATATTGGTGTTTAAGGAATCATAGTGTGCAACCAAACTTTTTGGTTTTTTACGCAGTTCAAAGTTTGACATGGACTTGCCCTTCATCTTGTGTACGTGGTGTTTCTCTCCGATAAGGGCTCAGGTTACCACATCCTTTGGTTCATTGTCTTTTCTATTCAGCAGGTTTTGTTTCCTATAAAACTTATAGAATTGTCTTCATTGAGGTTTCTTGGATTCA
Source organism: Scolopax mira (assembly GCA_004320125.1). NCBI lineage: Eukaryota > Metazoa > Chordata > Aves > Charadriiformes > Scolopacidae > Scolopax > Scolopax mira. The sequence continues at coordinate 36,732 of BJBW01009623.1, read as the reverse complement.
TCCTGTGGATTTACATTTTAGGGAAAGAGGCACAGACGGGATATAGTTACAAAATTCTTTTTCTGAGGAAAGCAAACTCAAACATCCGTATTCATAAAGGAGATAGTATTGTCATGGCTACCTATAAATCTGAAGCTACTGATTTCTGAATATAGCTGTGTTAGGGTTAGGTGACTGAAGTTGTAGTTCTCTTGCTTATCCAGTGTCATTTCAGATTATAGTCTTGATTTCAGGATTGGCTGAACTTTGTATAATAATTTTTTTAACTTTTAAAGTTTGTAGGATAAGGTGTTCATAGAAGTGGAAATAGATTTTGATTTTTGTTAATACAGTGAACTGTATTTAATGTGTGCTGTAGAAACCTTCTTTCTTAGAGGTCTATTTTAGAGTAGAGGTGCAAGTACTTGTCTAATTTTTTTTAAAGCATTGCCTTCCCAGAGGAGTAGGAATTGCTGTTTATGAGCTGAAATAATTTCAAGGTAGTTTATATAAGCATTGGATTTTAGAGCACTTAGATCCTCATGCTGTAAAAAGAAAGCATTATTCACTGTTAGCCATAAGGCAGCAAATATTCTGTAATGTGATTGCTTGGGAAGTTTTTGACTGATCACAGTGAGATATCCAGTCCCTTTTGTTAGGGAAGTGATCTTACAAGAGCTTTGTCTTTTATTCTGTCTCCATCTGTTGATGGGGTGACTTACATCTTCTGTCTGGACTGGCAGACAGGATTTAGGCGCCAATCCAGCAAACCACTTTAACAACAGTTTAGCTTTAAGCCTTATAGCAACTAAATTAACAGGTTTTAAAAAAAATGGAATCACATTGCTAACACACTACTGTTATCTTTTAGACAGAAATTTAGGAGATTAGGATATTGGCACATGAATGGAATAAGAAGTGTAAACATTTAAGAATACAAGACATAGATTAATACCTTTGTTTTTAGTACAGGGTTTAAATGAGGAAAGATTCCTGTTTAATAGCAAAGAGAGTCTATATCTTGCATATTTCTTTTAGACCACTGCTGCTAGTGTGTAGCTAGGCAAACAGAATAGATTTATCACAGATGTACATAGTAGTAGCTTCCTCTGGCTAAAGAAAGACTAATCATACAATCAGAAGGAATTATGGCATTACTCACTGTTACTTTTCAATGAAATGACAACATACATGGTTCTTGTACTAACAGAATAATGACCACTATACAGTTAGCAGTAGTCCACAGGCAGAGTTGGAAATTCTGATATTTACAAGAAAGGATCCTAAAATGTTTGTTGATTTGAAAATTCTTCTATCAGAAGAAATCACTGTCCTTGTGAATGGATAAACTTACAATTTGAAGCTAATATTGAGATAATATTCAGTTAATGAAACTGAGGATAAAATAAAAATTGGCTCTTTCTCAGTTTAGTTTGTTTCAGCTTTCAGTTTTATTGTGCTAGTGAAAATGCTTTAGGTTTTGTGTTCCATAATGGTGACCTCTTGTGGTGTAAATATGTCAGTATTTCTGAAGAAGCTTTCTGTAAAATGTGCTGGAGGAAGTTGCATTTATGTGCCATGTTTAATGAGTAAAATAACTTACAATCTTTTCCAATTAGTTACTCACATGCAGATTTTATACTGAGTGCATGTCAAGAAAAAAACATTTTGAGCATTGTATTCTAACACACTGTGTGTGTGTCTGTACTGTATCTTTTAGTGACCGGATGAAAAAGCCTGGCACAAGTTCATCATGGCCAAGAGGTACAGACTGGAAGAGAAGAGTAACAGGTATTTCATGAGGCATTTAAATATCCAGTCAAAAAATGTGAAATATAGTCAAACAAATAATCTAATTATTGTGATTTGATCTTTTTCTTCATTATCACTGAACAGTATTTTTGGTTTTCTAGTTGTATTGGATTTTTTTACAGTTGTTGGTAAAGAGAAACAATATTCAAGAGATCTTCACTCCAAAAATCTGTTGATACTTTCTCTCTTGTTTTTCTCATATGTAGGCTTAAGAATTTCCTAATCCACTATCACCTTGTTTGCCCATCACTTTTTGTAAACTGCTGGAGTTGCACAGAAACTAGTGAAGTTATGTCAAGCTGTATTAGCTAAAGATACAGATTCTGGATTGCCCTCTGGGGAGGCATATTGCTAATTTTACATAACAGGTTTTAATTAGTATTTCCTGATAGCTGGCATGTTTCATACATGGTGAGTGCGTATTTGAAAGTCTGGTATGGAGACCTAAGTTTCTACTCTGCTATTTTTATGCTTTATTACTATTTTCCCAGAACTGAGAAATTACATTATTCTGTATCGTTCTGGTGAAGGCTGTAATGTGCTCTGCCTTCATTTCCTTCAGAGGAGCTGAGAGTATTTACCACATCATGGGAGTTAGTGTTCTGTAGGGCTGTATTTTCTGTTTTATAAGCTTTTTAATTTATTTGTGCTATGTTATTGGTGCTGTTGAAAAAGCAACGTGTGTTATTAGGATTGTTTCTTTTTATATCTACTTTTTTAACATTATATAGTTCCGTGGTTTGTGTATACTTCAGCTTTAATCCCAGAATAAACAGTGGGATAGCAGTGGGAATTCTCAATCATTTCTTCTCTGTAGTGGGGTCCTGGGCGGTGTGGTCCTTTACAGATTATTTCTGACATGATTTGTGTTTATACTTTTACATTTTAGAGAGGAGGTAAACTGTTTTAATACTGATATATTCGTAGCCACTCATTATTCCAAGAAAAGGCTAGACATGATAAGTCAGGCAGAACACAGTGTTGAAAGCTCAGTGTTGCTAAGGCTCTTGTATTTACATGCTAAAAACAGCAACCAATAAATGTAGACTGATTAGTGATTTTTTTTTTTGACCAGAATGCAAAGCTGTGGTTAAGACCTATGAAAAACTGAGACAACGAACTTCAACTTGCTGAATTCTTTTGCTTGAATATTTTTGCTGTAGAACTGTAATTTGCTCAACTAGAAGTTTCAGAATAGCTTCTGCAATATTTTAAATACATCTAGTGCCATAACTTTTCATCAGCACCTTAAAAATCTCCCAGGACTGAGATACATGCAAGTTTACAATTTATTAATGTTGATTTTGGTTTTAATCATGTATTTCCAATTCATTCGTATTGCTAGGATTAATATTTTTTTAGTAAAAGCTGATTATTTTTTTTCCCTAGTGATAAGAGATAATTGTTTAAAAAAATATGCCATTGTGATTTTTGGGTTGCTATATTTTTCTGATGAATACAAGACAACTGCAGCAGAATGGCACCAAGAATCAGTTCTTTTTGTTTGGAACTGAAAATTGAATGGCTTTGTTAGTTGTTTTTTTTTTCTAGTGAGAAATTTGGTCATATCTGTAAACACATGCACAAACTATTCTATTTCTTGCTTAATAAGCTTAAGCATAGGCGTAGTTAGAAAGTCAGTCCCATCTTTCAGTTTAAGAGAGGTTGCTACAAATTGTAAAGAACAGAAATAATTGAGTCAATATGTGGGTTTTGTGGCAGGAAGGAACAGTGCAAACTATTCTAGTGTTCTTATTTCAGCTGTGCATTTATGATATCCAGAGCAGACTTTTTACTTCATTGCAAATGCTGCATAGTGTTTTATTAATTAAGGTACTCATCAATCTAAATAAGGTTATTAACTTATTTGGTCTAGAAAATAAAAAAAGTATGCAAAATAAGTAATAATAATAATAATATTACCTAATTATATTTACTAATATGTAGATATGCACATACCAACAATATATATTTTTTGTAATATCGTACTTACCAGTTAATTACTTATGAAATGGCAGTGTTTTTGTATAATATGTTGAAACAGATATAATTGATTGATTAATTCCATGTAAAATATAGATCGACAGCAAAAGTTAATACAGAAATACAAAAAGAGTCTGGATTGTTTTTTTAAAGAGCAAACTTTTCAAACAGGAAGTTTTTAATTGTTTCACTGGTCCAAACAATGCTCAGTAGATAGTTATTTTTTAAGATCTGAGATACTCAGATTCTCATGATGCAGACCTCTTAATATCAGTGTTCTCATGTAGTAGATATTTTTTGTCTTTGGTAATGATGATGTAAAGAATTTACATTGTCATTTAAATGCAAGGGGCAGTAAACTGTTACTTTAAAAATTGTATATATTTTAGTCTAATGGCTTTCTTCATGACACTTGGAGTTGTGTGACTTCCCTATTTTTTAAAAAAGAAAACAACAGCAAGCCAAACCTCATCTTTATAACAACAACTTTGATTGCATGCAAGATAAGGAGCTTAACCTAATCTTGAACTCCAAAAATATGCGTACATGCACCTTCTGAGCAATTTGTTAGGTCCTTTAAAACTGAAGATGTGTGGAAACTCTGGCTCTCCAGCTGTAGCGGGCCAATGGTCAAGATGAGAATTCTGTCAATTCACGTAGTGCCAGGTGAATGTGAAAAGGATCTTCAGCAAGTCAGAATAATTCCTAGTGATGCTGCATCCATATGAAAGTCAATTCTGCAATCCATTTTTTAACAAATTGTGTTTCACCAACTCCTTTGTCCAATCTGAAAACAGATCCCCACTGCCAGTTTTGTTTCCAGGAGAACTCCAGACTGCTGATTTTTTTTTGTCTAACAATTTTTAACTTGATGTTTGTTGATAGACTTTTTTTTTGTCTTCTATTTTCGAAGCAAAATATTAAAAAAATTAAATATTTTTAAAAACTACTCTTTGTGAAGTGGACAAGGTTTCTGATAATGAGCAGTAGCTCTTTCTGAGTCACTGTGGAGGAAGTTGGTGGCCAAGAGGAGTTGGTTGCTTCGAGGCTTCTGACGTGTATTGGAGGCAAACCATCTTTCAGATGTGTTTTGCTATTGATTTCCCAAGATAGCATGTGAGAAATTGTTTACCATAACAAAGAGTAAGAGGGAAACATGCATTTTACAAAAACATAGTCAAGAAGTTCTCAAAACTAATTGCATGTAGTCATTAGAATTGCTTATAGAATGTATTAACTAACAAGACTGTATTTCCCTAACTGACCAAAAAGTCAGTTAACCAAGCTTAGTGTAATATTGTGCATGTGTACTAGATAAAATTGTAGAATCCTAGAGGACTGTCTGTAGTATGGATATTTTTTCACACAGAATAGCTGCCACGTGGACACAGGGCTGAAAAATAGTAGGACATATTAATGTAAAAGTAGTCATTACTTTCCAATTCAGCAATTGAATGAAACATTAATGTAGGCAAACAAAAACAAATCTGGCTTTACAGTACAGCTTTACATATCAAAATATTTATCCATCTAGTTGTGTTTCAAACTTATGTTTTTGAGAAAATCTAAATAAAAACAAAAGCTTGAGTAGATAGAATGACCCAGAATATATCAAAATATGACATTTTTAGACTTCTGGCTGGTGAATAACAGATTTGTAGCTATTTATTTTTGTAAAAGTTGAAACCTTCACTGAATGTGTGCTTTTGTTTTGAATGTATTTTGAAGGCTCAGAGGATGAAACAAGAATAAATGAATCGGAAGAGGAGGAAATCTTTTGGCGTATAAAGGTTCTACCAATTCTACATGAACTGGAAAAAGGTGGGTAACACTAGTATTGAAAGGGAGCATTTTCTGTACTATTTCCTGCAGGAAACATGGGTCTCAATTGTGTTTGCTACAAAGGGATAACAGTAGTTGGACTATGTAGTCTTTTTTGCTTTCATATGTTCAGTGACTTTGCAGTGTACAACCGGCCCAGGCAACGAGGTGGTCTCTAGGTGGCCCTCCTTTTTACAGGTGGTTAAAAGAGAGTGGCAAATTAGGGGATTGATTCTGTTTTATGAAATCTTTTGTAGGGTTCATAATAGCATGGTACATATTAGAATATTTTTTTTGCATAATTTTGCAGATGTTGAAGAGTATGCAACACCTGTACAGTACTGAGTGATTCCCAAAGTAGATCATTATTTTAAAAAGACAGGATTCTCATTCCAACATCTGTCAGTGATGTGTAGACAAACAGTGATCAGAAAATCTGAGAACAACCATGCAGTTTCACATTTTCCTTGCTTAGTACTAAGATTGTCAAATAGGAGCCACTGAGTTAAAGTTTTGCCTAGTGAGATATTCTTTATAGGTAAGCAAAATATTATTTAGAGGTAAAATCTAATCATGACTTTCCTTGTCATGAATGTTAGTAAGATAAATCAAATTTCGTGCCCCTTTTCCTCAGTCTTTACTTGATTTGGTTAGTGTGTTGGGGTTGGTTTTTAACTTTTTTAAAAACTTGATTATGGGTTAGTTTTTATAATAATAAATGAAATTACCTAATGATACTTTCTCACCAGTTGACTGAATGTAGTACTACAATCACTTTAAAGTTAAGAGGTTTGCTGCTTCTTGAATATTCATGCAGATTGTAACTGAATTGCGTCATTGCCTCCTGCAGCTGCATCTTACATGGCTTTATTTAGGCTTTTTACGGCCCAATTTTACTTTTTTTCCTATAAAATGAATATCAGAATGCCATAATTTTAATGCTTTGAGTGGATCTGTTGTTAATTCAATATTTTAAAATTTTGGGTGCAGTCACTTGTTTCATACCTTTCAGCTCATTCTGTACATACATTTAAGTCACAATTAGTTTTTTATATATTAATAGAAAAGCCTTTTTCTTCCCCTTTCTCTCTTGGAAATACCTGCAGAAAGCTTTCCATTCAAAAACAGATCTGAAGTTTAACCTGGAACTTAATTATTGTCTAAGATGTTATTAATATCATGTGCTTGAGATGTTTGCTATGTGACAAATAATAATAATAAAAAAGAATCCCTCTTTTTCTAGAGGAGCAAATACTTTATTTTGTTACATTACAGTACTCAAGGGAGGATAAGCTTCAAAAATGCCCCATGGGATGAGTGATGAATGACTGTTTTGGCTGTTAGTTTTGGTGAAATGAAATGGAGACCTTCTGATTTTTGGTTCCTTGCCACTCCTATTTCACTGCTTACAGGAGCAGAGTGTTTATTTTGTTAAATTTTCTGTCATGATAGAAGTGGAATAGTCATTGCTGTTCCTTCAGTACGGTGATTGCAAATTGAGAGCTTCCAGGCACTGCTTAGCATGAGAACTGCATCCTTGAATCTGTCTACACGTTGGGGCCTTAGATATAATGCTTTTTTTTGGTCACAATTTCCTGTCCATATGTATTTCATCACAAGTACTTTGCCTTCTTCAATATGACTCTATTTCAGCTGTGAAGTATCTCCTGAGTAAACGCAGAGTTAAACATGCAGTTTAAGTGGCTTTGTACAGTGCTTTATTAGTGTCACCTTACAGACAAAAGCAAATATAAGAAAAGGAGAAAAAGTAACTAACCCTCAGTCCTAAATTTTAAGAATAGGCAAAACTTTTCCTTTTCCCTCTAAAGTAAACGTGTACATGGTTCTGTTGGGTTGTGATGCAGATTTTGTAATAGTTTACTGCAGGTTTTATTTTTGCATTTTTAAAAGAGTGTCTAAGGGACTTGGTATAGGAGGTAGATGACTTTTTTGTCAATAGGCCAACAGTCCACTCAAATATATCTTGCACCTCTACTATGCATTGCGGAGTTCTAATGAGGTTTTTATGTTCATTTGTGCTTAATCCCAACAAGGTTTGATATATTAGATTATGTGTGTGGGCAGAAAAATATTCCCTAACTGCATTTTTCACATGTAATGTTTGATGGAGCTCTTTAAAGAAATATATTCAGATTCACAGTTTCCTGGTAGATGTTTGGTCCATCTGATTATGAGGCATTAAAGGTGAGTTTCATTTTAGCTTAAGCTATTATTTTGGCTCTGTGGTTTCTTGCCTTGAGTCTTGTTTTTGAAAGAGCAGAATAAAACTGTTTCTGAGGATCACATTATCATTTTAAGAGATTTATTGGGTGCCTTATTTTTGTTGTTGTGCAACCCATTCTTTATTTTGTTCTCCTGTGTGTTTGCTTATTAGGATGCTCTGGAAAACGTGGGACTGTTAATTTTTTTTTTTTTTTCTCTCCCTTCCCACCCCCTTCAAATAGAAGACAATATAGAAAATCTTTGTCTGGCTTGCACAGAGCTCTATCAAGCCTTGAACGAAGGAAATATGCTTGGAAAAAGATTTAAAAGAAGAAGGGCGCTTCTGAAGATATTATATAAACTTGTAGACATTGATTCAGATCCACTTTGCCTGAAGCTGGCGAAGATTATTCTGGCTGTAAGTGTTTTAAAATGCTGTTTTGTAGAATGTGAAGCTCAGAATTATGAATTACAACTTGCATTTAATTTTTCATTTCACACTTGTAAACTACATCTAAACTAACCCTTTCCTAAGCACAGTTTCTTGCCATATGGCTAGTAGTCTCCCATTCATCCAGACTGAAGGATGGGACACAGAATAGGATAGCTAGTGTATGATGGCAGGAATATGGCTTAAACATGGAAAAGAGACAGTGCCCTAAGCTAAGATACATGTGCAGGGAGTTAAAAAAACCAATAATTAAAAAAATTACACATGGAAATGCTTAGTTTTTTAATCATATATTGACCTTATTAAGCACCTTTACCTGAAAATACCAAAACAGATTTTTACTGAAAGTAAGTATAATTATCTCTTTCTCTAGTATTTCTGATTAAAACTCTCAATTAAGTTGGTGCTTTTTGAACCTATTGGTTCAGGTTCTGCAAAGTATGTGTGGTGTCAGCCACAGTCACGGGTGAAAGGATATCGGCTGTCATTGTGTTGTAGGCATTTTAGTAATGTGTGTGTGTGCTGGGAGGAGGAACTCCTTTAAGGTTGCTTGTGTTGTTTTAATCAGAAGATATAATGATATATTCAGATACTGCAGAGATGTTAACTGGTGCATACAGAAAAAAAAGTTATTAGAGACATTTTTCTGTGGAATCCTTTAAAAAGCATGAACGAGAGAGGAAATTGCCCTTGAAATGCAGAGAAGAGATTTGTCATTTTATTTTTAACACTTTTACTTCTGTTTCATGATTTCACAATGACTATTAGTACATCAGAAGATCTTGTTTTCTGATATTTGAAAATAGCTTTCATTATGACATTTACTCTTGTGCTGGAGCTCTTTGTGGTATGGCCATAGATGCCAGACCAGTGAATCCTGTGCAGAATTTCTTTCTAAGAGTGGATTAAATAAAAACAAAATGTGCAAGTTATTGATATACTACCAGTAGAAAATGCATGAAAAGTTGATATCTAATCTGTTATTTTAAAACAAGTCAGCACAATTTGTTAAATAGAGCTTAAACTATCCAGGTTTCAGAATCCTTTAATTCTGCAAACTTTTCAGTTTTACTCAGTGTACTGTCAGGGTCTCAGCTGAAATTTAATACGTCTCTGAGAATACAAGTTTGCCATGGTGTCTGATCTTGTAAAATGTTATGGTGCGTTTTTGTATGTAGATTTTAGTTGTGATTTGTATGTCTTTTACTTTCTTTGCAGATGAAAGTGGATGGAAAAAATCTTCTCAGTGTTTGCAAGCTTGCATTTAAAATTTGCAGGAATGAAAAAAATGATAACATGATTCAAAATGATAGATTATTGGGTATGTATTCTGTTCTTGTCTATAAGTTAGATGTTGAAATTCAATAGTTTGATCATCTTTCAAGAAACATTTTCAGAGTTAACGCCCTCACAATTGCTTCATATGTCAAACTAACTGTCCATCTGGTATTCTGTATCTAATGGTGGCAATAGGGGATGCTGTTTAGGGAGAGAATGGAAGCCTACGTGTTTTCTGAGATTTGTTTCCTCTGTACTACCCCAGCATCTAGAATTGTTGCATTCTATTAGGAACATTAGGTAGTGCATCCCTGCCTAATCCTTTTTAATGTCTGTTTATAGATCTTTTGTTCATTAATTTGCCTAATTCCTTTTTGAACTTTCTGATTCTGTCTGTCTCTACAATCTCATAGAGCAACAAGTTCCAGTAGGTCTTTGCTGTTGAAAACCTATCTACTTTTCATGATACCCCTGCTTGTAATTTTGCAGGATTTCTAATTTTCTACATTCAGCTTACCCTCTATTTCATGACTTTTTTAAACCACAGTCATATCACATATCTCTGCCTTCTCCTCTTCAGATTGAGGCATCTCAGCCTTTTAGCTCTCTCTTTGAAAGGATATTCTGTCATTCTCTCACTTGTTTTAGTAGCCTTCTCTATACCTTCTCCAGTTCCAGTAGATCCTTTTTGAGTTGTACAGAACAAAACTTTCTGTACAAGCCAAGATGTGTCCCCACCATATTTTATAGAAGCTACATGTTGCTGGTCATCATCAGGAAGGAGACTAGGACTAATCATTGGATTTTTTTAGCTGATGCTGCACATTGAGCCAATGGTTTTGGAGAATTGTCAGCAATGGCTCTAAGAACTCTTCCACAATTGTAACTGTATTTGTGTCATCCACACACACCTTGCAAGTATGAGAAATATGAAGAAAATGACAGCCTATGAATGATACTCAGTATCAATTAATGGTAGTTCCTTTCATTAAAGCTTCATTATTTTTTATTAACAAAAATCTTTACCTTGCAAGCATTTATTGAATAAATGCATATGTGTATATCTGCTGTGTAACAATAATGCATATGTTAAAGCATATTTGCTTAAACGCATGAGAGTGTTGATGGTCTTAAAATTTAGTATGTGAGTGTGGTCATAAATAAAGACCAGATAAGCCTTTCCAGTAGTAAGATCAACAGAAAAGGACTTGGAGAAAAGAGAATAGGTCAGATAGCTCAACTAATTGGGATACTGAAACCTACAGTTTTATAGAGATTAACATCATACAAAAATCTGGAGAAATTGAGTGGTTGTGTCCATGTAAGCATTGATTCTTCCTCTCCTTTTCATCTTTGCTCGCTTTTCTTTCACTTGCTCTTTTTTCCCTGTATTTTAAAAAATAACAAAGGAAGGAATGTTTTTGTTTGTTTATTCACTCTTTATGTTTTGGACCCACCTTATCCAGGCCAAAGACATGAACGTTGCTTACCGTCATAATCACCCAGATTCTTCTTGCATTCACTGGGTTATAGGTTCAATTTCTTTTTTGTTCTCTGGCCCTGTGAACTATTTATGTGCAGTGGAGCAGCTCCAAAAGAAGAAATCAATTAACCATTCATCCCAAAACAGGCAACCACTGTTAAAAACCCTGTTTGATGCTGAGCAAGGAAGGGACCTGAAAATGTTTTTTCACATTGACACAAGCCAAGTGATTTAGCTGACTGCTAGGCACTTGATGAGGGTGAAAGTTTGGCCAAGAACCTAGAGTCTGTGTACTTTATCCGTATATGCCCCTATACTTGAGTTGAGACAGAAAAACTTTAGAAGTTTAAAGAGATGGGAAAATGTTCTTGTTCAACTGGATGGCACCCAGGAAGTAGAAGTAAATATCAGTTCCAATCAGTTACTAGAAATGCAAAAGTATACATTTGGTTAGGGTTACTTATTTATTGAAGATACACCCACCAAATTCAGAATTATCTCAGAATGTTTGGCTGTGAGATGGACACTGGGCTTGTGCTAACATAATTTTAACATTTCAAATATCTGACACTGTTAGCATAAAGCAAAAACTTTACAGAAACTTTACCTACATAAAAAGTAAATCTATAAAGACTACAAACAGACTTCAAATGTGAGATTTGAATTAGATGCCTGTGCCTTTTAGAGCTCCATTTGAGATACTTTAAGACGTTTGATTTTCAAGGAAGTAATGGGAATAGATCTCTTTAGAATATCTCAACTTTAGTACACAAAATTCCAGGCATACACAATCATTTCTGCAAATATTGACTGAGGGTTTCAATGATTACTGCTATGTGTTTACAACTAGTGCTGGTTCATGAAGCCCGGGAGAACAGAAGTCAGGCCCATTCTCTTATTCATCAGTAATTGTTTCTTGGTTTCTATCAAAATACTCAATTTCTCTACCTCACTTATTAGAAATGTAAGAGTTCAGTCTGAGTTTTTCTCCCAAAATTGTTAATCTCTTTAATGACTGGACTGTGTCAAATATAAATGTTATTATTAGGCTTTCTGAATAATCATTTTCCTTTTAGATTGTTTGTTGGAGGTCCTGAGAACTGAAGATCTACAAAAAAACAGTGAAGCTCTCCTGTATTGCATGGGAGCTATAAAATGCATGACTGGAAATGCAGTACTCCTTAATGAAATGGTCAACAAAGGAGCTGTTGAAATGTTTCTGCAATTAATGAAGCAGATTAATAATATAAAAGAAAATGACACATATTTCTCCAACTTGGGCCACTTATTAGTCCAGGTTAGCATTTACTTTTATTTCTAAAAGTACACACTTCAAGGGCAAATTAAAAATTTAATTAGAGGAGATAAGCTAACCCTGTGTGCCACTGAGAGAGTTGTACCTATGTTTGAATAGACCTCTTTTTAAGATGTTTACATGAAGTTTTTCAGGACCTAAATTTAATTATTATCAATATTTTTGTGTAGTCAACTATAAAGGCTTTAGAAATTTTGAAGTTAATAGAAATATTTTTAGGTACCAGTCATTATTATCTCTGCTCTTTTCAGTAAAACTATTTTGTACCGTTTAAAGAGACTGGCTGTTTCTAAGAAGGCCTCGAGTGTTTTGTGGAGAAGTCAATCCTGACACCTGTCTCTTATTGAAGTTGCTGCTCAACTTGTTTTTGTTCTTTTCTCTAGTAGTACAGATACTTCAATTTTCTTCCTTTCATGAGAAAAGTAGTGATTCCTGTTTCTTTGGAATTCCTGTGTGACTTTCCCTTAGCAGTTTCTTTTACAAATCTACATTAACGTGGACCATTTCTTCCATGTGAGTTAATTGTCTGGTCATCACAGACAGATGTAGGAATAGTTCTGTTTTCAGGCTTATAGTATCAAAGAAAGTTTATTCTGTGGTTCATGCCTTCAGAATAAAGGAAGTTTTTGTTGCATACGGTAACTTGCAGCAAAAGATGAAATATCCAGTGACATACTGAAATAATGAATTAATAAATATGAGTCTTCAGGAATAAAGAGCAAATTATATTAGGGGAGAAAAACACCTTTAAATAGGCTCAGTGGTTTCTGAGGGAGGCTCTGTCATCTCTTATTCTTAAAAAACGAAGCACGTCAGTTAACTGGGACCAACTCTTAATTTTTAACCATATAATTGCACAATCACCAGATGGCAGTGTTATACATAAACTTGCCAAGCCATTTTTGTGGGAATCCCACTCTGATTTATTCATCAATCAAAATGGATTTTATGCAGAATTCCCACAATACAATAATAAAATTTTTGTAATAATAATTATTTTTCCTTAATAGAGGACATGAAACCAAGGGCGTCTTTGACTCAATTTATGTTGCTTCACTTAATAGTCTGATTATATGAAATATTCAAAAGCCAAAGCTTTTGTAATGTAACTGACAAGACTTAACAAGTACTCCATGTTCCCTAATTGAAAAGCACTCAAATGTCTTCTCCTTTAAAAATAGCATTTGTCTGCTGTTAAATTTTCTGTGCGGATGAATTTGATTTTTTACATGGCAACATAAGGATTAGGACTGTTGGGGATTACTTAGAGCCAATGGTTCTGCATTTCTCCCTGAATCGTGGTGTCTGGTTGAAGCAGTAAGAGTATCTCTTGACTTCATCTGCTGTCTAGCTGGCTTCTATTATTTTTTAATTTGCACTCTTCGGATTTCACTTGTGTACTACCTGTTCTTCTGTGGATATATACTTCTATCGACTTCTGAATTTCATTGTCTCGCATTTTTAAGTGTATGTGTTACTTTGGGTTGCTTTTCCTCTCCAACCTGTCTTTGTTTGAGGATACCTCTTGATAGAATTTACTGCTGGAGAATTTTGAACTGCCTAACTGTCCCAGGCAGGGAAAACTGTTTCTCTCTTTTTGGAGACCTTTGCACCTTTATCTATTGATAAAGATTTTATTTATTTTCTTTCATTGTCTAATATGTAAGTCTCTCTGCTGCAGTGAAAGCACTGATCTGGGTTTGAACAACGATTTTAATATGTGGTTTATCCTTCCTTTTGTTCATTGCAAAATTTAGCTCAAGCTCAACAAACATCATTCTAGGCTGGCTGTAAACATCTGAATGGACTCTTCTGTGGAATTTTTCCACCAAAACTTATGAATAGCACAGTGTTAGATCAGAATATTTAAATTTAAAAATATTTCTCCAATATTTTGTTGAATTTTGAAGCACTGGGACTTGTGAAAGAATGCATATATGGAATTTTATTTTTTGCAGTTGTTTAGTTAAAATAACAAAAAACTTCTGGTGTTGTCTTAAAATATAAGCAGTATGAAGCAAATGGCTTCCATAGGTTCCATTTCGGTTTATTCTGAATATAGTATTAATTTCATATATCGTGCTGAAGTTAAATCCATTCACATATCACATTCACCACATAATGTTCACGTTAGATTAAAAGACTTGACATTAATTTTATAATAAGTTCTGGTTTAGATCAGCAGTTGACTTACATGTCATTGCCTCTCTGGCTTTGACATTTGAATACCCGAATGCCTTGGAAGACAATCAGAACTTTTCAAAATATGCAATACCTGATTCATTTTACATATCTGCAAGTGATAGATACTTATGCTTAAAACTCCTTGAAATAGAACAATATTGTCTGAAAATAATTTGGTTTCTCCAAAATAAACTTGAGGACTTAAGCTTTTCATTTTTATAGTGTTTGAGTAGTGGATTTCTCTTGATATTGATTAACTTTTAATTTTTAAATCAAAATAATTTTAATTTTTTTAATCAAAATTTTAGTTTGCAACTTATAATTATTATCTGAATTTATGTTTTACATCAGTATTAATTTTCAAGACTTAAATGTGAATTTGCAAAATCAGAATGTAATTATCCCCAGCATTTCACCTAATTTCCAGCTGGTGTATGGTTGTATAGCTGCATACCAGACTTTAAAACACATGACAGGTCACGTTTCCCTCAAAATAGGAGGTTACATGCAGGCAAAGACCTGTATCAATCTTTCATTTTCAAACGATTATTTCAAGATACACCATTGTGTTATTTACCCATTTCCTGTTATAATTTATTGGTAGATACATACCTGCAGAACGTCCACGGGGCATTCAGACTGCCGTTACACGTTATAAATGAGATCTGAGCTTTAGGAAATGTTCGAAACAGTGTGGCTTCTGTTGTAAACGGCTGTGATTAATAAATCTCTAAATATTCTGTGTGCAGGTGACAGCTACTTTGCGACACGTGGCCGACCTCCCCCCGGGAAGGTGCCAGCTGGTTCATGGCGGCGCCGTCTGCGAGCTCTGTGTGGCGCTAGAGCAGCGTATGAGCGATAAGGACCTCTGCACCTATATTGTCAGGATATTCAGGTACCTCTAGAACACGGGATTGAGTATTTATTAATTCTGTTTTAGGCTATGTTTTAAAAATATGCATGAGAGAAATTACACAGGCTTAAGTTATATCCAGGGCTGTGTATTGTGAAATAAAATACAAAAGAGAAATTGTGATCAATGTTTATTGCTTTGAGCTGTCAGCTTGTTTGAGGAGATTAATCTGTGGGATCTGGTCTTGAGCATGCAGATGGAAGCACTGAAAGGTTCTCAGTTTTCTGAGCAGCTCAGTGGCCAGTTTCCCAAGATGTGCTTTCTAAAGGGAGATAAGTGAGAGTGAATCACCCAAAAAGTTCCTTTAGTAGTCTGAATAGTTCCTCAGTCAACAATCTTCCAGGTGCCGAGCACCAGCTTGCAATATCCAATGCTAAATGTGCTTGCAAACAATTTTGAAGAAGTTGTGAAATTAACTGTTGGTAATTTCAGGAGGAGCTGGGTTAGAAGTACGATTTATGAATGCAGTTCTGGATGAATTATTTGCTGTTGCTGCTTTCTTATTGTATTGAGTCATGTTGCCTGTAGCTCCATGTTTATTGAGATTCTGCTATGGGCTTCTCTTCCTATTCAGCCCCTGCAAATTATCCATCACATTCTCCTTGCTAGATGAGATTGGGTTGTACTTTGAAGAGCAGCTACATAAGGGACTGTTATTCCTTCCTCTCCACAGCAAAAACCAGGCAAATCTAGTCCTTTGTTGTTTGTGCTACCTGTAAAGCATGTGGATTGCTTCCCCAATTCCATGACACCTTGTCCTCATCTGTCTCTCTAATTCTGTTGCTAAAAATGAGATGAGTTCTAGCAATGGTTACAGCACTTTGAGCATATTTACTTCTTCTAAGGAGAGGGCATTTTTTCTACTTGGAAAATGCCATGAAAAGTGGGGTAATGGGTTTGCAATTAAATGTAATCGATATTTACACTGTAATTCTGACAAGGACATTTACTTGATCTAGAATTCAGTATGGAGCAAAAGTAATTTGTCTTCTTTAAAGTTTCCTACTGCTTCAATTTTTTTTTCTTAAGTTTAGTGAGCTGCTTGCTCCAAGGATACAAATTAGCCATAAAATCAATTTAATTAGCTTCCTGGAAATTGCAGTCACAAAATAAAATATTATACTATGTAGTACAAGCACGGATTTGAATTTTGTTTTGTCTTCTAGTAATACAGAATGATTAGTCTTTTCTCTCTGTCAGAAGTTCTTTGTAGAGAATATGTTCAATCTGTTCAGATTGCTCAATTCCCTAAGCCTGTAAGTCTTGCTGGAATTGGTTGTAATTGAACATCAACACAGAAATTTGCTGGCTTTGATTACATGGGAAGTAAGAGGTTACTCTGGTTCGTTGTGTTATTGCAGTATTTCTGGTGTGACCAAAGCATGTCCAGTTCTCTATTTTTGTAACAGTCAAGGTGAGCAGTGTAGGACCGGAGCAGCTCATAGGGAATGTGCAGAGTCAGAATATGTCTGACTTCCCGTGTCATCTTGAAATTACAGTTCTCACATTGAAGGCTAAGAAATGCTAGTGTTAGCATACTGGGCCATATGGTTGGGAAGCTGCTTATGTTCTCCCCCTATTTTACTGTGGCAAGGACAACGAGACTTCTGTTGTGCTCTTATCTGAATATGCCTCTATTGGAAGTCAAAGTGTTGGCATTCATTTTATTTGTTGAAAAATACAGCTCTGAGAATCAAAAGCAGAGTGATTTTTAAAAAATCTGTGGAAAAAAAAGTGCTTTCATTCATTTGTATTTTATTTTTATACCTTTGTAGCAAACTTTCTTCCTACAATGACTTCTGTGCAGCTTTAGCAGACTGCTCCAGATGTTACATCTTATTTTTAGCCCTACTAAACAAACACCAGAAGCAGCAGGTCAGTTTTTTCATCTCTTGCTTTTTTATATATTAATCCTCTGATATCTCCGTGTATTATTGTGTATCAGCTTGTTTCAGTGACCTACTTTTATGCATTTACCAAATAAAAATTTTAAATTGTTGACAGCATTTCTAAGTAGTAAATAATTGAAATTAAATAATTTAGATTAAAAAATTCAAAGCAATACAACGGACAGATAGTTGATTAACTTGTCTGTCCTTTTTGCGTGTGTAGATATAGTCCTTTGAGTCTGAATCATTTTTCTTAGTTTTAAAAAAATACTTTTCAAAGCAAATTTAATTGAATATTTAGTAGTAGGAAATCATTGGGATTTCTCCTCCCCTCCTCCACTGCAAAAGGAAGTGTAAGCAATTTCAAAGCAGAGGAAAATTTTTTCTTTGATAATTGCATAAGGTATTGGAATGTATCTCTCCTCTACCAGAGAAAACCATATGCCTAGAGAACTGCATTTGGAATGTTCACCTAGAAAGAAATGTTTAGAGTTTGCCAAAATGCCCCGTATTATGAAGTAACATTTTAAGAGTATACTTGCTACCAACTTCATTAGAACTTCAAGGGCCAGGTGTTGCTGTATTGTCCTGCTACATCAATAGTGATTTTTCCTACGTTTGCTGGAGCACCAGGCTCTGGGATTTTGGTGCAGGATCACAATTTTAAAGAGTAAGAGTAGAGTGCCCCATGTATGGCAAATTACTTAGCTTTATTGACAGGTAAGATTTAAGATGAAAATAATTTTTACATAAAGTACAGATGCTTAGAGGTGGAACAAGGTTTCAAAACATAGAACATTGAATCACATTATTCTTAAACATTAAGGAATTTTCTTGACTGCTCCAGCATGTAAACTAGCTTGAGGTCATTTAGTTAACCTACACAATCTATCTCAGGGTTAGTAATTCGTGGAGAATTATTGCAAGGGGGGCTTTTGTGCTCCTATTGTTAAAGGCAGTTAATGAAGGTAACCAGATCAGGTATGCTAAACAATCTATTCTTTTTCTTGCCAAATGCAAAAATAATTTCTCCCTTTCCTGTTTACCTGCATCTCTGTTTTCTGTGATAATACACTTGGAAGAGGAACAAATATGAAGTTGTTTATATCCTTGTAAATTTCTGTAGCATATCTGAGTATATCCAGGTTCAGGCTACTCTCAGGCTCATAAGCAATTGTAGACTCAAATTGTTTGTTGTCAAGTAGTGTTCAGAATTTAGATTCTCATTTGTCTAATTTATTAAGTGGTCCTAAAATATATCTTTCTTCACTGGATTTGCATTGCTTTTTGTGTTAAATTGTCAGTTGTTTTATCAAAATACAAATTAGTAAAGAAATAGCTTACGTATTTTAAAAAAAAAAAGTCATTATATTGTGATGAGTATATATGCAGTATCTTCAGAATATTTATTTCTTACTGCAGTTTTTAACCAAGCGTGCAACTGGCAGTTGTCAGCTTAGTGAAGCCCTGTAGAAACAAGAGGAGGGACATGGATAATGTAAAGCACCACTTTTCCTGTAGTACATAATAAACACTT
The DNA here is from genome assembly GCA_004320125.1 of Scolopax mira. Lineage (NCBI taxonomy): Eukaryota > Metazoa > Chordata > Aves > Charadriiformes > Scolopacidae > Scolopax > Scolopax mira. The sequence continues at coordinate 17,864 of BJBW01009623.1, read as the reverse complement.
GAGCTGTGAGGAGTGCAAATGTTTTTCCTGAGGTGTAGTTGGCACTGCTAATCTTTCTTTTAAAATGTTGACAGCTAGTGACTTACAGAGTGAGTTGGTATGTGTTGAAAAGAAAACAAGTAACAGCAGTGTGAGTAAAATTGTCTGTTGTGGCTAGAAGCAGCAAAAAGGAGAATAAATCAGTATTAATAACTTGAAGCATTAAAAAATCCTCAGGACTAAGAACTAATAAGAAAGGAAGTGTGTGTGTTTTCTGAATTTTCAGGTTACAAAGTTTATGGGATCAGATTTTATTAACTGGCAATCATGGCAGCTAGAAGCATACTGGGAAAAAAATAAAAGAAAATCATCATTCAGACTTTCTCAACTGCTTTCATAACTGTGACTTTAAAAATAAGCATTAATTATGAAAATAAAAAATGTGAGCACTGGAAATAGGATTAATGACCTGCTCCCACACCACACACTGAATTCCGCAACTGCACCCAAATACTCTCTGTTCTTCTTACCACACTTCAGTTTCAGCTCTTTTTGTTTTTTTCTCAGCTTGTTTTGTCTCTTGGGTAAAAGAAGTAGAAGGAATGGGAGAGTAGTAATTTAACTCTGTGAGAGAGACTTTTGGGGAAACTGAGTTGGCAAGACTTACTAAATTCCATGTGTGATAGTCTTAGGTAAGGAGAGGGGTACAGAAGATTGGAAAAGCTGGATCTGCACGGTAGGACTGGGAAATTCAGCAGCGCTTTTCTATGCATATGAAGTCTGTGCTCTGTTGGGCTTGTGGTTGGTTTTGGAGCTTACTTGTTTGGAGTAACAAAAAAGTCCATGGTGGCTGCCACATGCCATGTCGTTACCAAATTTACTGAGGGTGCACTCAGTCCCACTGTCCATGTCGCCAACAAGGACGTTGAACAGCACCGGTCCCAGTGAGGAGCACCACTTGTCACTGGTTGCCCCTTGGACGTGAAGCCATTGACTGCAACTCTTTGAGTGTAACCAATCCAGCCAATTCATTATCTACCAAGTGGTTCCTCTGTCAAATCCGTGTCTCTCTAGTTTAAGGACAAGGATGTCGTGTGTCAAAGTGTCAAATGCTTTGTACAAGTCCAGGTAGATTATGTCAGTTTCTCTTCCCTTACCTACCAATGCTGCAGTGTTATCATAGAAGGCCACCACATTCATCAGGCACAATTTGGCCTTAGTGGAGCCATGTTGACTGTCACCAGTCACCTCCTTACGTTCCATGTGCCTTAGAGTGGTTTCCAGGAGGATCTGCACCATGATCTTGCCAAGCACAGAGGTGAGACGGACTAGCCTTAGTCCCCCAGGTCTTCCTTTTTTACCTTTTGAAAAATCAGGCTTATGTTTCCCCTTTTTCAGTCAGTGGGAACTTCATCAGAACTTCATCATACTTTACACTGAAAGGCAGGTACGCTTTAATTGCCAAGGTAAACATCTGTCAAGTTCCTCGACTCAGTGGGTACATTGGGTACCTTTGCTACTAGGGCAGTGCAAGGAATAAATTTTCAGCAGTAGATAAGCAAAGAAATTTTTTATATCCGATGTGATCAAATGTGTATGTTCCAGTTGTCAGAAAAATAAGAGTTAAATGCTGATGTAGTATATGGTGCCATTACCACTTTAAAACCAAGAATATCACAGTTTCTTCACAGATTGGAAGCAAAGAAAAAAATCGGTTCTCCTTCTTGAGCTCTTCTTGATAGATTTCTTCAAATTTGTTTCTATCAATGAAGCTGTGTGGTCTCATATAAAACCTTCCAGTCAGGTTTGGGTACACTTTCTGGACAACATGTCTGACATGAATGCCTTGTTATAAAAAGATGAAATAACTGATTGTAATCTTTAATCTAATTTGGGTTTTGTGCCATACATGTTAAAACCTCCATATTACATAAATTCATCTGATGTATGTAGTGTTTCTTTAAGTGCACAAGAATGTGTGAAATTCCATATGCAGTTAATACTCCAAACATTTGGAGATGCATAATAATCTCATTTATTATATTGATTTTTTTTGTTATGTGCAGAAAGGCACATGGGCCTTGTGCAGGTTTAGTCTTGCAAGCAGTTTCAAAATGTCATTCATCTTTACATGTATTTCTTTACCCAGCAATTCTAAGCTCGTGTTTCTTACTTTTGCAGTGCTTACTCTATGAGCATTTAAAAAAATGTAGCCAAAAATAATATAAACCCTTGAGTATTGCACTACTCAAGAGAAGTTGTACCAGGTTTTCTCTTTGACCCTGCTCGTTAAATTTTCACTGGAAGATAATGAAACTTCAGTAATGTGCTATTAAAACCGGATGTGCTTAGCTAAAAAGAAGTATTTTATAAGTTTGTTTTGCTAGCCTGTAGGTGGAAAGCACAGTTGAGATCACACTTCTCAAAATATCAGTTGATTGCTCTACGGTACCTGTTTGTCTGTTTTCTGATTGGGTAGAGCTGTTGCTGGGCTGATACTGTTTTGACCAAAATTAGAAAGTCAATATAAACGAGTCAAACTAGCCTGCCTGCTTTTTTCAGTTCTCTCTTCTGATTCATCAGTTGTTTGTTTCAAATTCTTATGGCCTTTGTGAATTGGGGGTTGTGCCAGCAAAGGTGAATGCTCTTAGTGGTTAGTCACAAATGTTCATAAAAATTTGTCTTGATGACATTTAGATGCTAGCAAAAATATGATGCCTAGTTAAAAAAAAAGGGGAGATGGGTCCTACACAGTGATCGTATTAAATACACGGATATGAGAACCTATTCCTCATTTAGGAAACAGCCTGCTTCTCATACTCAGGGGTGGCATTCATCTGGTTAACTTACATTATTAATACCAGGAAGGATTAGAATATCTGTGAATATAGCTATTATACTTGAATAAAAACCAGCATGTCAATTGTTTAGCAGATTCTAGGTTAGTGCAAGTACAGCAGTTTCACAGCTTGGAGGAGGTGCTTGTGCTGCACTTGGAGAAATGCCATTACTTTACCTGTATGGATAAGATAAAGCCAGGGACCTGGCTTTTTGAAAACAAGTAGTTTTTGATGCAAGTGGCAGAGGCAGATGTTTTAATTGCTTTATACTTTGGTTAGTTCAGACTTCCAGAATTTATTTTTTTCTTCTTCCACACAGGTAGGTAAGAAAAAGATGGGGATGTTGTTAAATGTCATTCAGTTAGGATCCACTGTTCTTGCCAAAACAAAGGCTATTTCTCAGTAAGTCCAAAATGAAGCAACAAGAGATGTAATTCTATATGCCACTGAACAGCAAGGGTAGGAAGTGCTTTAAGAGAACAACTTGGTTAAATCATAACATCTCAAGATACCACATAAAAATAGAAAGTAGGTCTCATTTTGCAATGATAAGAATCAAAGAGTAGCAAGAACACATAAAACCAAAATCAGAAAAAACCAAAATTTGATGCAACTAGAAAGGGACATAAAAAGAAACTTTTATAGTACATTAATAGTGAAAAGGCAATGAGGAAATAATTGCTGCAGTGTTCAGAAGAAGGTTAGAATTATTGACAGATGCCACTGTGAATAGTGAAGTATAGAATGCCTTTATTTGCTTCTTTTTCTGGAAAGGTTAAATATGATCAAATGATGAATCTGTACTTCAGCCTAAGTTCTTTTATCACTGGGAAATGAGCCGGAGCATATTTGAATGTCTTCAAAGCAGCTAGGCCTGTTGAAATTTACTGTTTAGTCTTTGCAAAAGGACAGAAAGGGGTAACGTCTCTGAGATTTTTGAAAAGTTACGTAGGGTGGCAAGGCTCTGGAGCATCTGTCTTTAAAAGGAGAAAGAGTAGAAATTGGTCAATAACAGACTAGCCAGTTTAAATTAAATTTCTGGTAAAAATGTGTAACAAATAATTCAGCTATCTGTAAACAATTGGACTTAACAAGGAAATGAGTAAAAACTAACATGGATTTAACAGAAAAAATCAAAGGGAAGTAGTTTAACTTCTGCATTGGATACCAGTCTAGAGAAGAAGGGCCTTTGGCCATCACAGCTGACAGTTGCTTACTTGAAAGTTAAGTACACTCTGGCCCTTGTGATTATTCTAGTTATAAAAAGTGCTGTTTAAAATTACTGTGGTCTTGTTAAAAAAATAGTTGGCCTATAGAATCCTACATATATCCCATTAATAATTACACCAATGCTATATTAGTTCTGTCAGATGTTTCTGATTTCTTCTGTAAATGGTTTTATTAAAAATAGTAACAAAAAATTATTTCCAGTTGCTGTATTTGGCATTCCTTCAGTTTTTCTGGACCCACTATTAACTGATTTGTGAAGCAAATTAAGTATTATCTTCTTTTTAAGCAGCTAACAGCTTCTGATATTTTCTGTGTAATATGGTTTATTTATTTTATTGCAGGATTTGGTTATCCGTATCATCTTCATTCTTGGTAATTTAACAGAAAAGAATAACCAGGCCCGTGAGCAATTTTTTAAAGAAAGAGGAAGTGTTAACACCTTGATATCATTATTCCAAACCTACTATGAACTTGATTTGAATGCACAGAAATGGTACCATGAAAGAGGAAGGGAAGAGAAAAACCATCAAAACCATCCTTCAGAAGCGGAAGATGTTCTGATAAAACTGATAAGAGTCCTGGCCAATCTCTCCATTCATCCCAGTGTAGGAGCAGCTCTGGCAGCTGCCCATCGTATTGTAGAATTACTTATTATGGTGCTAGGTAATAAAATCTGTTGTGTGAGTTTTCTTTGTTCAATCTGTAAGGAGAGTTTAGAATTTTTCTACTTGACCTTCTTATCTAAAGCCATTACTAAATTGGTTCTATTGCTAGAATAACAAAGTCAATCTGCTGATATTCATAAACTTTTATGTTGAAAGCCCTTTGAGACAATGGTTGCATTGCTGTTTTGGTACTGACATTTTAATGTCTGGGGAAAGACGTAGAATTTTTTCATTCAGTGATAAGATTTGCAGATATTATCATTAAGGATAAGGAAACAAGTTTTATTTAAATACTTCTTACTGAGAGGTCATGTTTAAGGGAAGTCTCTTCTTATCAGGTGCTACATATATGTTTGGTGGTGGGTTTTTTTTAAGGTTTGCAGGTTTTGTGACTGTTCTGGATTAAGTATTCTTTTTGTTCACTGCACCCTTAACTTTCAGCCTCCTTGAAAAATTTCCTTATATTTTTTCTTCTTTTCCAGATTTCCAACCTTTATTTCTTTCATGTGGAAGAGAGTGTCCCTTTCCTCTACATGGAGGCTTAGGACTCCAGTTCCTTTACCACTTACTGATCCCTTTGTAAATGTAATGACAGGCTAGGACTGGGTGGTCTGTTCCCCTCGTAACAGAGTTTAGCAGTGATGAGACCCATCTCCAAGAATGCAGTGTATTTTAGTGTGTGATGAGAACATTAAATATTATGTAAAGACATCACCCTGATTATACGTTTGTTTACCAATCTTACTCACCAGCCATGAGGGCTTAGAGAAGGCAGACTCACAACTTCATCCATAGTCTTAAGCCCTGTAAGGAGCTTCCTGAGTTGGAGCTGTCTTAATCATTGTGTAAGTTCTGAGCCTCACAGCTTCTCTCTGCCACCCTCTCCTCTTCTTGGGCAATGTATCAGTTAGTTTACTACAAAATGTTTTCTTTCCCTACAAACATACCTCTCATTTCTTTCTTTCAGTCTTAGTTTCTGAGGCCATAAGCCTCAGATAAATTGGTATACACAACTTTCAGACTTGCTGATTTAATTTTACACTGGTTAACATTCTGTCAAGAACTCCAAGAGACAGGATCTTTCAAATATTGTTAAAGAAATTTTTTTTTTTTTTTATTATTTGAGTAAAATAATCCTTGCTATTTCTCTGTGTCTATCACACAGGCCTATTCTGCATGTATTCTCCTCAATTCCATCTTAAAACAACAGGATAAAAATTAACCAGATTTTAGACTGTGTTGCCATAGTAGAAGAGTTGGAAAGAGTGACATTGTACTGCCATTTTTGGATCATCTGTTCCTGTTCGCTTCTGCCGTGTTACTGAAAAATAGAATAGTTGTCTGTAATAGTGGCCACGTAACCTATGATTCAGTTTGCTTCAGAGATATAATGCACTGCTAAGTTAGACTTATGTATGTGTGTATCTATATATGCATATGGTTTGGGATTTTTTTTTTTTACTACCAGAATACAAATCAGTTGATGACTGTGAGGAGTTGGTCATCAATGCTGCAACAACAATCAACAATTTATCCTACTACAAAATGAAGAGTTCTGCTGTTCAAGACAAGAAGCTACACATTGCTGAAAGTAAGGACTTTAGTACATTTTGTGTAGCTTTTTGAAAGTGAAAGTTATTCATGCTATATTTTAACACTACAGAAAATTAAGACACTGATTAGGTTTTGTGGTATATTGCAGGAATATAAAGTTCTTAAGGCTAAGTTCTTACCATAGTATTTCTCATTCTTTTGGAACATAATTCTATGACCTGTGTGAAAATATTTAGGTTGTTGACAGTACCTCTCCTTTTCTTCCCTAAAGGAAATTGCAATATTGTTTTCTGTTCAGCAATTTTTTGCTAGACTTGTTCAAAACCCATATGTCTGAGCCAAGAAATCATATTGCTTTTTACTTCTAATCAGAGTATAGTAAAAAAGTCTTTTTTTCTTCTTATTGCCTTATAAACCTGCAAAAGCTGATTAATGTCTGTTTCTGGCTTATAAATCCATTGGCACTATAGGAGTTGCATGGTTCTCTCCTCTTTGACAGTGTGGACAAGTCATATTTTAGTGATGTGTAGGAGCTGCATCTGAGTTGTAGGACTCATTGTGTTAATGTTATATAAAAGGTAGATAGTCTGTGTCTTGCACAGCTTTTTGTCTAAACAGACAAGACATGGGAGAGAGACAGAGCCTGAAGTTTGCACAGCAGGTAGTATGAGAAGTAGGAAAAAGTATTCTGACTGTCAACCTAGTGCCCTGACTGGTGGATGTCATTTCTCTAGATGACAGTCCTGCTGTTCTGTCATGAGTCACCCAAAACCAGCTGTCTCTTGTTGCTAGTCAGAGAAGTGTGGAAACAAATGACTTCTCTGCCTGTCCCATTTGCTGTCTGTCTCCTGTTTTTATTGTTAGCATGTGGAACCAGTCCCAGCACCTTTCCCCTGCCTGAACTGGGGAGACAGAAAACCTTTTGATGAAAGACCAGCAGGCTTCCTTCTCCAGGAGACACTTTGAGAATACTTGCTGTTTGATACAAGTAGTGGATCCCAAAGACACAAATTAATCATGTCAGAATGTCTCTTTAAGACAAGTTCAAGGCATGTTCAGTATCTCAACATTCAAACGTGGAAGTAACGGGAACAAAGCCAACTTCTTTTCTGTATTTTTTTCCTCTCGCTTTTCTGTGGTAGAAGGGCTAAGAGTTGACTGATTTGAGTCCTTCATATGATGGATGGATTTCAATGGTTCACTTCATACTCACAGGAGATTGATAAATGTAACTTCTGTGACATCGCTCCTTTGCTGTGCACTGAAAACCTACATGTTGGTGGCTCTTCTAGGAAATGCTGTAGGTCTCATTCTGTCCCCTGAAGTTGCATGCTAATCATCTGTGAAACTCCTAAGCAGAAAAGCAGCAAGCAAGTAAATGCTTCAGACATTTATTATGGGACAATATTAACTAGCTGTTCAGAGAAAATGTGTTTGCTTGTTATAGCAGAACGGATAGGAAATAGGGCTAATGTCAGAAAATAATTTGAGTTTTAGGAGAAATCCCACCATAAAACCATCTGTTCATGAGCCAAATCAATTCTCTTATATATTGCAACATCTATTTCTTCTTTGTCTTCCTGGATTTTCACATGAGCCGACTCAACACTGGCTCCCCTTATTACAACTGTGCTTAGGCTGTCTTCATAACTCCTCATTTGTTCCTTTGTGTCTAGCCCCATCTTGGAGCTCTTTGTCTCATCTTCAAAGCCCTACACAATTTAGCTCTTGTTCTACTGTCAGCTCGTCCCCTTCACTGCAACCAGACAGATAGATAACTGTTCCCATTTGTTACATTTATTGCTGTTGCTGCTTGCATTCTGATATTGATAAAAAGCCAAGCACATGTTTGTGATATACAAGTAATTGTTTTTATTTCATTTCTCTTCAAACTGACAGTGCTTTTAAAGCTGTTAATGAGCAACAATATGGATGGAGTTGTAGAGGCTGTCAGAGTCTTTGGCAATCTTTCCCAGTATCATGAGATCTGTGACTTCATCGTGCAGAAAAAGAGTGAGTTACTTTTGCATTTGTAGGAGTCCTGTTTTTAAATGTTCATAGTTCTAAAAAGGAAATATTGTTAATAAGCTGTCTAAGAGTAGAAGCAGTCTTCTGTGATGTTTTGCAAATTAGGCAAATGCTAGGATCCCATAGTAGTCATTATAAATGCCATTTTATTTCGGTTTCATTAAAATGGAAATATTGGAGTAGGAAAAATACACCATGGTGCCTTCACAAAAGTAAATACTGCAAAACTTCTGTTTTTCCTAATGATTATAATTTTGAAATTTCCCTTCACTTTTTCAAATCGTACAGGTTAGTAGTGATAAGATATAAAATGAGTTCCTAAATTTAAAATGAATTCTCATTTAGGTTCATAATCACAGACTTGTGATTCCCATGTTTGACAGCTTGTTAGCACTTTGTAATGTGCATTTAAGATTTGACTCCCTCAGCAGAGACCTCCTATTTGCCTCTGGGTGAAGTGGGATGCAAGTCTTCTCAAGTCTTTTTGCTTTGGGTGTCTAAAGAGCTTTGGGAAAAACGGCAACTCCTTGCTATCCACAGAAGGTGTGTCATAAGTTTAATTAAACACCAGTTCACTGAAAATTTTTTTTTGTAGTTACCTGTCAGTGCTGAAAGGGAGGTGATATGCCACAGCATATCACAGCTCCTTCTTTTCAAGGGCAGATGTACCACTGCTTTGGGAGGAGAAGGTATCTACAAAGGGGTAACTGACACTCATCTGGTTGCTGATGAGCTGTCTCAGTCAAAGGACTGAATTTTCCACCCGGGAGAGACTGTGGTGTCGCTGTGCCGAGCTGTGGTGTTGCTGAGGCCTCTCCGTTAGGCTGGGGGTGCCTTCCACTGCCTGCTGAGTTCAGGGGGAGGTGCTGCACATCCAGCCTCGGCTCCTTGCCCGTCTCCCACAGGAGCCCCGGGCGGCAGCAGTTCCAGCTGGATGCTGTGCAGTCCAGGGCAACCCTGCCTCTCATGGAGATGAGTGCCAACTGCCAACTCCTATCAGTTTCTGCTGACTGTGCGATTGAGAGGAGGGTGATACTTCTAAGAAATAAGCTGTAATTCAGTTTGCTCAATTTAGCCTCTTCTGGTTGGATTTTCACATATGTTTGATGTATTTTTATAACTAGAATTTTGTACATGTTGCTTTGAAGAAAACCAGCGTTCAGCATGATGTCATCATGGCTGTTACTCTGGGTCATGTGCCTACTCTACAAATGTCACAGAAATATGACAACAAGGTTAAAATTTTGGGAAGGGTATCCTGCATTTGTCTGCTTTCTAAGTATAGAAATGTTTAATAAGTATGTTATAATGCCACTTGTATGATAAGACCATCTTCCCAGTAATACTGTTTTCTTCTCTACAATCCAGTATACAAGTTCATGATTGCTTTGCTTGACGCCAAGAACCAAGATGTCTGTTTTTCTGCCTGTGGAGTTCTGCTCAATCTCACAGCACATAAGAACAAACGAGCTCTTCTGATGGAAGAAGGAGGAATTGGAAAGTAAGTTCCTGATTAAGCTTACAAAAAAGGCAATTTTTTAGTAGTTTGGCCAAAGAGTTTCTGTCAGATTCTTTTTTACAAGCGCCAATAACTTGTAGTAAGGATACATACTTAATAGATATTCAGCATATAATGTTCTTCAAGAAAGAGCATTTCATATTCTTTCGTGTGTTTTTTTGCAAAAGCATTAGAGTGGTTTAGCCTACTGCAGAGCCCAAAACCATCGATTAATCTCCCAAAGATCCTCCAGATATATCCAGCAGAGGAGAGTACCATACCACAAAGCAACTAAGACACAGATTTGCAGTAGCTGCTTATGCTGAACTGAACTGAATCCTATGTGGGGTAAAGTTATTAGGCACCGTCAATGAGTATCTGTTGTAAATGTGAAGGTTACTCCAGGAACTGTGATATCCCACATGGTCTCTTGCAATTTTTTTAATTACTCAGTACTGTAAGGAAGACTGTCTGATGTAGCCATGTAGCTCCTGAGTTTCCTCTCGCCCAGAGTTCAAGTTTAAGGCATTGTAAGTGGTATTAGATCTTGAAATACCACTGTGGATGCCTCACTTGTGGCTCCCATGTTCAGACAATAGCGGGTCCAACTTAACTGGAGCAACACGAAAGATTGTGCTCCTGTACTTGTAAAAGAGTTGATACAACCAACATCTATGAAACAATATGCCTAACTTTGAAATGCTTTCCTCTTCATACATTGCATGATTACTTTTTTATACAATGTAAACAATGCATAGCCTGCTCATTATTCTGTCTCATGTTCCAGTTAATTTACAAAATATAAAGAGGAATAACAAGAAGTTACAGGCAAACTGAATAATAAATATGGGAAATTTCTTTTATATAGAATATAGAACATTCTGTAGAATATGGAATTATATAGAATATAGAATTTTCTATGGTCTGTCTGTAAGGAAATACATGAACAGTATGGAATAAATCTAGAGAATTTGGAAGTGACTGTTAAGGAGGTCACCCTCACTGTGCCAAACCACTCTGTGGATTTTTGAAAATGAGGTTATTGTAACAATACATAGTGGCCCTAATAAAACATGGCATTAGTCTCATCAGGGAGTTAAACTTAAAAAAAGTAGGGCAGGTTCTTTTGGCTTTTCATTAGATGCCTCCTGGTCTTCCACAATGACTGCCTTCAGAGAGGAGAGAAAAAACAAACCTCTTTTTGGTTGCTATTTTCAGTCATACCTAAATGTATAGTTATCCCCTATTCCCTTTACAAATCACCAGATTATAAATCTCACAATGAAGCAGAGAAGTGAGGGAAGAAGGGGGTCATAGGGCTAGTGAAGAGAACAGCAGTGAAGGATTACTAGTAGAGAGGTCACTAGGGACAGCAGGTGAAAACCAGCATTTGGTTCTGCTGCCCCAGGACTTATGGACACTGGTGTTTGGTAGTGGGAACTCTGGGCAGCTACTGTATGTGAGCTGGTGGAGGCAGAAAAGTTACAGCTTAATTTCCGGAGTCCTGCCTTTGGTATCTGCAAGGAAGTGAGATTGGGAGAAAGGTCAAGAACCTAATAGTTCTTAATAAAACTGGCATTTCTGAGATGAGTCCGTTGGGAGTTCAGGCTGAGGAAATACAGGAATGAGCGAGATCTACAAAATAGTTAGGCTTTGCTGCATGTAAGAGGTAATTCTGTGAGTCAGGGAAGTAGCAAATTCCTTTGGATTTGTCTCCTGGTCGGATCCTCTGATGCGTGATAAACTGGATATTCTGACTGAAGCTTTTTTTGTGTTCATACCATCTTTTCCAGATGAATTGTTGGTGCCTGATGAGGTTTGGCTTGTGTTGCAGTGTCTGCTGCTCTAGTGGTAACCACAAATTTGGGACAGTCACAGATTGCCATGAAATTTGATGGAAATTTAGTATCTTGTGATCTTGGTCACTTGGGTTAAAAAGCTATAAGGGATGGACAGATGCAGGCAGGCATACACATAGATGTGTAGACAGAAGGCATGTTCCCATCCTTAGGGAACTAGACTGAATAGGAGGAAGTCACTGAGGACGAAAGTAACATCTTAAGTTCATTAACATAGAATTTTCCTGGAAACTTTCGTGGAGTCGGACTGCCAGATTTTGAAGGATTTAGGAGAAAACTACATGGAGCAAACCACTGTTTTTGTTTGATTCTTACAGGTTAGTTGACTGTTTACAAGACTTCGGGCCAGCAGACTGGCAGTTGGCTTGTTTGATTTGCAAAACCCTGTGGAACTACAGTGAAAATATCACAAGTGCGGCCTCGTGCTTTGGAGAAGTTACCGACACGTTGCTGTGGCTGCTTACATCGCTCTTAGGTGAGATTCATAATCTTGGTCTCTTTTCCTTAATAAGAGAAATAGCAGCAAAATCAAAGCGATATTAGTTTGGGTGGGCAGTCTGTGAGGCAGCTTTAGGTGGTTGGCTGGTGGAGACTACCCAGCAACACTGTGGTCTCTTGCCATTCAGCACATTCCCTCAGATCTTACAGATTGCCGTGGTGGAATCGGCCGCTGTTACTCCCCACTCCAGTTTCTCGTTAGCATGCAATTATGCTTTTCACCAGCTGCCTTTTTTGCCTGCTTGAGCTAACTATCCCACAGACCTTCAGTGCAAAACATCCTTTTCACTGGATGTGGCCCCTCCAGCCTCACAGGTGACTGCAGGTATTGACAGAAGCAGGGGCTGGGCTCTGATCACCTGGCGACTGCGCAGCACACGCTGGGCTGTTGGGAATATGGCTTTTCCTGGAAATCGGAGGGCTGTGGTGCAATGTGCTGAGCTTGCTGCTTGTGAAAAGAGTCCCTTGGCTGCCTTTCTTTTCTCACCACGATGTCCTTGTGGGCAAGGGCAATGTGCTGACAATTTCTCATCTGCTCCCTAAAGCAGGGGAGGGTGTGCTCCTCCACAGATACAGGCTGAAAGGTGCCTACAAGGGGATGTTAAGACCTTGATTTGCTTACCCAGTTGCATCTTTTTGTCTGCACATTTATGTTTGCTTCAAATTCCACAGAGTTTAATTGCTATGGAGTAGTCCAGTAGTCACTGTTTTTAATTTTTCCTCCTTTGTTTTAGGAGTACTGATTTAATTTGCAATTATATTTCTAAAAAAATCTTTTAAATGTAAACAAAATTGAAGCAAACCTTAAGAAATTTTGACTTAGTTTCAACTGGAAATTTACTAAAGGTGTCTGCTTGCTGTGGAGAAGGCTGCGTGTTGGTCAGACCCAGATAGAAAGTGAGATCCCCATGGTCTCTTGTTTTCAGACAATCAGAAGAGTGGGTGGATTTGTGAGGATTTTTTTTCCAGTTACAGCAGAATTACTGTTTTTTGTTGTTGTATTCGTGACATTCCTTGCTATGGTAGAGCATATCTTAATGTGGGCAGTAATTCCATCTATTTATCTGAAAATACTCAGTGTTTCAAGATCATTAGTACAATTTTTACATTCTGCAGAAGAACTGTAAACTTTACATCCACAATCATGCTTGAATTTTCTGGCATGCAGCAAGGAATACATGTCTTTGTTTTGGAAAATTCTTGCCTATTTTTTCCTCTGCATTTAACACTGGTTATTCCAGCAATTAACTTGACTCCAGAGTCCAGGCTGGGTTGTAATTGGAACCCTCATTAACTAGTACAGCTTTTGTGAACTGGACGTTCATGTACAATTGGAATTGTAGTGACAATTGCAACTGTAATGACAATTAATTAAAAATAGGTCAGAATTAAATCAGAAGGGTAGTCTTTCTCCACACTGGAGTCAGAAGAGCAGCAGTAGAAAAAGCTCATCCTATTCATTGGATCTGGTTTCTCTGTGTGTTAAGAGCCAACACGCTTTAGTAACAGCAGCTGGTTAATATTGTCCTACGTCTTCCTCCTCCCATTGTATCCAGTAACAGCCTTGAACCGACTCCGCTCTGATTCTATCGTTCAGGAAGCAGGAGGCAACTGCTGACAGTCAGAGGACTGTACTTAAGCATCAGCACACCCTCAGGAAGCGGAAAAAGTGGAGCATGGCACAGCAGACACCCCACTTCACCTGCTGTGCTTGGCCTCCTCCCCTTTGTTTTTCTTTCCCCTACCTGGCACAGGATGACAGAAGATATTAGGGAGCCAAAAGGCAGTGGAAATAGCCTGAAAAGATGTTGAGCCTGAGAAAGGCTGGACAAAAGGTGCCATTTGTTTTTCTTTTTCCCTGCCTGATCCCAGCAGCCTGAGATATAGTGGCACTGCTTTCCAATGACTCTCTCATTTGTCTTCTTTCAACTGCTCTTGAGTTTTGTGTCACTTTATTGGCTCAGAGCTTCTGGAGGCTGGTGTTTTCAGGCCCCTGGCAGCAGCCTCGCTTTGCCCCAGTCCCTCAGGAGCATGTGGAGATGAGACTCTGTGGAGATGAGACTCTGTTTTGAGAACATTCATCTGTTTTGGTCATTCAGTGAAATCTCTTTTCTTCCTCTCTTTTTCCAGACTTTCCTTCTACTCACCTTCTGTTCCACTAACCATTCAAGGAGGTTATTTAGAATCTTAGTACATGTGAACTCCTACCAAAGTTGTAAGGATGGAGTAGCCCTTGCAGACTTGAGTCTGTGCTCTGGTTTTCAGCTGCCCCCGCCGCATGCAGACCCAGCGTGCTTGTCCTGTTTCTGGGCTTGCAGCCAGTTCATACGCTGTTTGGCCAGTACCCAATTTTGCTAGTTTTGAGGAGGGTCATGGGAAAATTAAATTATCTAAGGATGCACAGCTTGCATGTGGGACACTGATCCTCAGTGATCCCCAGTGCTGTTCACGCTCTGCTTTGGGAAATTTACTGTTTTGGTTCAACACTTCTGCTTTTGAACTGGTTCTGACCCTTGTTCTTGTAGGCTGGAATTCCTGACCTCAGTGATTCCATAAACATTCAATCAACTTAGGGGGGGCACAACCATCTGCTGAAAGGGAGAAATGTCTCTTGCTCTGTGTAAGGAGATGGTTAATTTGGGTAGAAAAATTATTTTGGGACTAGGCAAAGCAATTCTGCCTGAAAACAAAACCTGTAATCTCTTATCTTCCTCTTCAGGATCTCTCACTTCTCTGCTACTGAGATTCATTTTACATGTTGGGCTACTATGCTACTGGATAGGACAAGAGCTAATGGGCACAAATTGCAATTAAACATTGCAATTAAAAATTGCAATTAAGTATTAGGAAAATAAATTTCCACCATGGCAGGGGTCAAGCACTGGAACAGGCTGCCCAGAAGGGCTGTGGAATCTCCATCCTCGGTGATGTTCAGTACTCAGCAGGGCAACCTGATCTCCTCCAGAGGTCCTGTCCAACCTAAGTTATCCTATGGTACCATCAAATAGAGATCTGATGTCTGAGGCTGGATTTTATCTTTGATTATAGGGTTTCTTCCTGCAGAGATATGACAAGTCTTCTGCCTTTAAAGAATGTGGTTGTTTCTCTTTATTACAGAAAGCCTCTGAGTGTCATCTTCTCTTTATGGAGAACCCCTTTCAGAATCTACCTCACAATCAGCATCTCTTTAATTTTGCTAATTTAGGAACACCGTAGAGACATAGAAGTCAAGTATTTTTTGCAGTTCTGGTAACTTTCTATGAAATGGAGCCCATCTCCACACAAGAGTAATGCTGTCTCTTCCTTTATAGCTGTTGCAGCTCAGGCCATGTGCTCTCCATAGGCACCTTGGCGTTCTTTCAAATAGGAATGTGCTGCTCGTTTTCTAGACAAAGTTTGACTCAAAATGTGGGTACTTGAAGTTTCTCTTCAGCTCTATGTTGTCTTTTACCTGCTGTGAATGTGCACTAAGCTCCCTTACAGAGTTAACTATATAACAGATTGTGACTCTGGTGGTCTTATCTTCCAGATAAGTCACACTGTCATTGGGTGCAGGATTGTACCTTCGTTTTGAGTCCGTTTAGGGCCTAAAGGCTGTCAGATATCCTTCTCTTAGGATATTTGACATGAAATGTCAATGAAAACATGAAATGAAAACATTTGCTCAGCATTATCAGTTGTGTTTGTAGATCCCTTATGCGGGAGCATGCTTCTGGTTGCAGACTGCTTTCTTCTTTTCCACAAGGATTTGTTTCTTTGCCACATCCAATGCCAGGCAAAATGGAGGGGGAATAATGAGTGGTGACTTCCTTCCATTGCGAACACAGCTTGTCTCTATTATGAGTGTCCTGTTACTCACGAAGTTTGAGAGGAAGGGAGGGCATCAGTAATACAGCAGCCCGTGTGGTTTGATTCTTTAGGTATGATAGTAGGAACAGCTTAAGAGCCCTTGTGAACCAGATTGGCAGAGCAATTTGTGACAGGAAAAACATAGAGGAGTTTGATTACTTACATTAGCGAACCTGCTGTGAGGAATGTTAAAACCTGAGTAGTTTCCAGGCTGACAGTCACAGTAAATGCTTGATCTTGGAGACACAGCTTAGCCACAGCCGTGAGGGGTAAGGACCATAGAGCCTGGAATACCCTTTTGACTCACCGTAACATCCTTTATTTTCAATTGAAGCCAGGCCCCTCAGACAGCGATGCCGAGTTAAACATGGAGTTGTTCTTAAGCCACCAACATACACAATTGATAAGTTGTATGTGCTGTGGTCCAAAAAATACACAGTTGGGTATATTTTGGTTCAGAACTGATGATGATATTTTCCTTGATTACAGATGAAGACCTAGTGTTGGATCACAGCCTGGACACAGATTTAAGGGACTACCACAAACTATATTGGGAAAGAGAGTTCAAACCTGTGGCAGAAAAACTGCTCGACAGAATTCAAAGGCATCACTCCTGTCTTCCAGTTGTGACTATTACTCCATTTTAATCAGTCATTATTTTTTTGTGATGTAGACTGTATGGCTTCTAATATCCATTGGTCAGCATGTTGGAGAGCATGGCAATTTAATTAAAAAAAAAAAAAAGTCAGTAAAGCCTTGAATTTATATACTGGATACTATCTTTTGAGAAGCTTTTATGCATTTTTTGCATGTGCAATTACTTTTTACAATATATTTGAGTTGATTGAGCAGCTGTTCATTCAGTGTGATTTCTCTATTAAGCGTGTAGTTTTTTGACTGGGAAAAGGAAACAAAACCATTTGTTAAATTTTTAATTTTTAAAAGGTAAATTACCATGGACTACCTGGACCTCTGCGATACCAAAAATATAGGTCCAGCTGTGCAGGTAAGAGGCTTTTCTGAATTTTCTGAATTCACATCTTAAGGCAAAACCTCCATACCCCTGCTGGAAGAGAAGATTTTAGCTACCCTGGTGTCTTCTTCTTTCAGTTGTTCCCACATTCCCCAGAGCCACCTGTGGGCCTGTACTTCTCAGATCCTCTTGGCCAGCTGTTTCCTCTGGGCTCGTGTCTCCATCCATGGGGCCAAAAAGGCTCTGTATCCCTCATGTTCCTTCTGACTGCTTCTGCCTTGTTTATTGCTCAGTTTTCATCTTCTCAGTGTGTAGAAGTCCCTTCTTGTGGCCCATAGATTAGCTCAGCACGTGCATCACTGGCCTGAAGAATTAAAAGCCCAATTGGCTACAGAAAGCTTTACATACCTGACCCATTTCTCTTTTTTCTGACCTCAAACTACTAAGAATAAACCACTGTGCAGGGGCTGCCGGGCTCCTGGCCTCACACTGTGGTGTGTGTGCCAGGAGAGCAAGTCTCCAGCCTGGCAATCCCTGCGGAGAGGCCAGAGGGATTTGTTTTTCTGAGGCAGCAACTCAGAGCCCCCTCGATGGCAGCGCTGTACCTTTGGCAGTGCCCGGATATCTATCTATCTGCTTCCAGAGGGGAGATGGAGGGAGGAGCCCGGGAAGCAGAGCAGTAGTAGACGGGCAGGGAAACCTTTTTCCTAAGGTAGGTCCCTGCTTCTACATTCCTGAGACTTTACTGTTGATGGGGTAGGGGAGGGGGGATTTCACGGTCCAGGTGTTGGAAGCGGTGAGGAGGGAATGTCAGTGAAGACAATGAAATGTGCAGTGTTCCTTTTGTCCCAGCAGCTCGGGAGTTTCTTGTGACCAGCAGGACTCAGCCCC
>BJBW01009622.1:653-81366 GCA_004320125.1 Scolopax mira | reverse complement strand
TATTGGTCTGTGGTGGGGTGTGGGGTATAGTTGGTGGGTACTTTTTTTGTGTGTGTTTTTTCTGGGTTTTCTGGGTTTGTTGTGGTTTTTTGGGTTTGTTTGTTTGTTTGTTTTTTAAGGTTTTTGGTTTTTTGTTTGGTTGGTTTTGTTTCATTTTTTAATGTGGTTGGACTCGATCATCTCAAAGGTCCCTTCCAACCACTAAGATTCTGTGATTCTGTGAGACCTGTCACAGGGACATGTTTTAAATATTTGTCAGTGGGTGGGAGGAGGCAACAGAGTGGTTGGTCATCAGATTTGCAATGACATCAAATTGAGCCACCATTTGATGTGCCATTCCAAGGGACTTGGAAGAATGGGATGGCAGGGACATCATGAAATTCAGTAGTTCCAAATGCGAAGTCCTTCACCTAGATGGAAGAACCCTTTGCAACAACACAAGCTTGAGACTGCCCAAGGCACGGCTCTGTGGGAAAGGCCCTTGAGGTCCTGGTGGGCAGTGAGCAGACAGGGGCCAGCAGCAAGTCTCAGCTCCATCAACAACCAATGACTGTATGAACAGGAGCAGAAATAAAGGTCAAGTGAAGTCATTATTCCCCTCTACTCATCTCTTGTTAAATCACATCTAGATACATCATCCAGTTTTGCCCCACCCCCCCGCAGTAGCAAAAAAGACATTGATAAGTGAGTGATTTCAGTTGAGGTTTCCAAGATGATGGGAGACCTGGGCTTGTACAGCATGCAGAAGAGACAGCTTTGGAGGAACTTAACAGCAGCTCCCAGTGCCTATGGAGAAGTCCTTGAGGAGATGAGCTTTCCACAGCAATGCAGGTACGGAGTGTAAGAAACAAATAGGAGAAGCTGAAACAGGAGAGGTTGAGCCTGGATATAAGGAGAAAGTTTTTCCCCATGAGGACAGTTAGATAGATGTGCATGTTGTGCAGTCTTTGGAGGTTTTCAAGCTCCAGATAGATGAAGCCCTGAGCAACCTGTTCTGACCTCGGAGCTGAGCCAGCTGTGAGCAGTAGCTTGGAGCAGAGACTTCCTGAGGTCCCTCCCAGTCTGAGCTATCCTGTGGTCCTGTGACTTCATACCAGTCTTCTTTTGAGAAAGTATTGTCTGATGCAGTCCTGAACAGTCTTTCCAGGCAGACTATCCTGCCCTGGCCATGACCATGATCTTGGGATGTGGATCTTTGACTGGCTCTTTTCTGTGGCTCCACATTTTTCTTGTTATGCAAGGCCAAAGCCCAAACAGAAACATTGTCAGACAAAAGGCAGAAGGGCTATTGGGAAAAACGAATAACCCCAAAGTCACTCAGGTAAGCTGCTGGGAACAGACTGGGGTGGCCAGGCAAGCATGTCCTGTGCATATGCTATCTGCATTTGGCAGGACCTCTAAAGTCAAGTTCCGTCTGTCTCCACTCGGGAGCAAGATTTTCCATGGAGATGAGTCCTAAGGACATGGTTTAGACTCAGGTCACTATGAATTGTCCTTAATACTTCCTTTCAAGTTATACTGTCATGTTCAGGTGAAGATCCTCACTTAAGGCAAATATTAGAGAGCTCCCCAGAAATTAATTTCATGTAGTTACTATGGATCTTTCCTATTTTTCATGTACTTCCATTACATATTAACTGAAAAAGGTGCCATCACCTCTTTGAGTTAAGGATGGAATCTTCAGTACCATGTCAAGAGCTCTGTAAGGAGCAGTTCCTGCTGTCCAGCTGTTATTTTATGTGAATGTAAAATATCACATACTCCATTTTAAAGGACCTTTTTTTATTATGGTGGCTTAAATCCTCGCTAGTCAAAAGGCCCACAGCACACTCAGGAGCTTAAAAGGATAAAGGCAGATTATGGCTTTTCTTTTTTTTTTTTTTTAAATCCACGTACTGTGATGGTGTGCTGTGCAAGGCAGTTCACAGTGTGCTGCCTATCTTGGTCTCTGCTTCCTCTACTTTAGTTACTACTACCTCCAATTTCAATTAGGCAGGAGGTTGGTGACCATCCATGCTCCTTTCCCCTCACTATTCTCTCTTTTTTTTTTACATATGTATCTCTGCAGCGATAGCCTCTCAGAAAAATACACAGTCTGTGTAAATTTATCCTAGTTCTGCTGCTCCATGTGATCACGTTGACGTTGGGATGGTTGTGCTGGACTGATGCTGAAACAGGGCTGCCTTTGCCAGCATGCTGCCAGTGAAGTGAAAAGTGGCTGTGTCACACCTAAGCAGATCAATCAGATCACTCACGTACACAAAATTTGCTGAACTGAATTGAAAACCCCAAGGAAACCTTCCTCCTGAAGAAACTGGCTGCCCATGGCTTGGATGGAAATACCCTCCCTCCACTGTGTTAAAAACTGGCTGGAGGGCTGGGCCCAGAGAGTGGTGTCAAATGGAGTTAAATCCAGTTGGCGGCTGGTCACGAGTGGTGTCCCACAGGGCTCGGTACTGGGGCCGGTTCTCTTCAACATCTTTATCAATGATCTGGATGAGGGGATCGAGTGCACCCTCAGTAAGGACGCAGATAACACTAAGTTGGGTGGCAGTGTCAACCTGCTGGAGCTTTGCAGAGATCTGGACAGGCTGGATGGATGGGCCGAGACCAACAGATGAGGTTCAACAAGACCAAGTGACGGGTCCTGCACTTGGGTCACAACCACTCCAGGCAGTGCTACAGGCTACAGGCTGGAGAGCTGCCTGGCAGACAAGGACCTGGAGGTGTTGGTTGACTGTTGGCTGAACAGGAGCCAGCAGTGTGCCCAGATGGCCAAGAAGACCAACAGCATCCTGGCCTGTATCAGGAACAGTGTGGTAAGGAGGACTCGGGAGGTGATCATTCCCCTGTACTTGGCACTAGTGAGGCTCCACCTCGAGTACTGTGTCCAGTTTTGGGCCCCTACCACAACAAAGACATTGAGGGGCTGGAGCAGGTCCAGAGAAGGGCAACAAAGCTGGTGAGGGGTCTGGAGCACAATGAGGAGAGGCTCCAGGGAACTAGGTTTATTCATCCTAGAACAAGGAGGCTGAGAGGAGAGCTTATTGCTCTCTACAACTACCTGAAAGGAGGCTGTACAGAGGTGGGGATTGGTCTCTTCTCCCAAGTCACAGGTGACAGGACTAGAGGAAACAGCCTCAAGTTGCCCCAGGGGAGGTTCAGTCTGGATATTAGGAAAAATTTTTTCACTGAAAGGGTTATCAGACATTGGAATGGGCTGCCCAGGGAGGTGGTTGAGGCACCATCCCTGGAGGCGTTCAAAAGATGGGTTGACGTGGTGCTGGGAGACACGGTTTAGCGATGGTATTGCATTTTGTTTGTTGTGTGGGTGTTTATTTTTGTCAGAGTTCGGTTGATGGTTGGACAAAATGATCTTGAAAGTCCCTTCCAACCTAGAAGATTCTATGATAAGTTCACCAAACACGCTCCTAGTAGGCTCCAGTTAAAGGGCAGAGAAAAACTGACTTTTTGAAGGTGTCGAAAGTCTCCTTCCCATTTTCTTACCCAGAACCTTCCCCTCTGCAGAGGAAGACTTTTTTTGCAGCACCACTTTGCACGTCGCCTCCAGTTCAGATCTGTCACCGCTCCCCTGGGAACGTGAGTCCCACCTCTACACAGCGAGACAGTGCATCAGGAGCCTGGCTGATCCTACGTGGCACAAGGTAGACGTTTCTATCGCATCTCAAACTCGTCTTAATCAGACAAGACATATCCCATACGCTGCCTATGGCCGGGTGGTTCAGATGGATAGAAGTGAGGAGAGCCAGGCTTGCACAGGGAGGTGTGAATCGCACCAGCAGATCAGGACACTGCTCTAAATGAGGACCTTTCCTTTATGGTGGTGTTGGTTACTGCTGGATCCTTCAGAAGATGAAAACTCTCATCCTGCAATCCCTAGAATACCTAAAATAGAGTAAGGGGAATTTCTCCATGAGGTAAGCTACCTAGTTTATGTGCACAGACAAAAAAAAAAAATAGCAAGGCGACTGATGGTCCTCATTGTTTCCAGCTTAGCTGTAATGTTAGATGCTATTCTTGCTCAAGAGCTGCTGAACGCTTCTGAAGCCTGCAAAGTTGTTTGCTTTAATAGCACACAGCGTGAAACAAAGCAAAGACGGGAAGCCTTCCCAGTCAAATGCCTCCTTCTGCTGAGCTCGCTGTATCTCGCTGCCTCTTGGAAATGTTTAATTACAGGCTGCAGATTCTAAAGCATTTTCTTCCAATTATTTGGTCCCAGGTCCAATTTCATAAACCCCTGTATTTCATACTCCTTCCCAGCGAGGATCGATGTAAATGGATCACTTCGTCAATTCCAGCTGGGCAGAAAAACAGAACAGCACTTCACTGTAATTCATTATCAGCCTGAAACAGCTGGCCCAGGTACCAGACCCTAATAAAATTAAAGGAATGTTGATAAAACCTGAGACCTTTAAAGCTCTAAAGCAATGCCCTATTCTTACCTTGATTTTTCATTGCCAAACGTGCAGCAGGTATAAGCTGAAGCGTCCTAAAAATTGAGTTAACAAGCTGTGGAATAGGATCTGCCCTCCCCTGCCCAGGTGGTGGCTTGTCTCAGCCTCTCCCAGACCACAGTCAGGCCAGCAATCCCCTCTGAGGAGCACTGGTGGCACCCCACTTGGCTGCTGAGTTAAGGAAACCTCTTTCTGAGGAAGTCTGGGAGACGTTCCTTCCCCTGGGTTGTGGCTGTGCCCGTGGTCAGCCCCGTGGAGGCTGGTGGTGGTGCAGAACGGCCAAGTGCAGAGTGATGCTCTGCCAGCAGAGACACGGCCGCCTCCAGCAGCCTCAGGTTTCCCAGGGCCAAACACACCCCCGTACCTGGAGGAATGAAAAAATGGGAACACCAAAATCCCCACGGCAGCACCCTTCACACCCCTCCTCTTTGCCTCTCCCAGGGGCACCACAGCTCAACTCGAGCTGAAGCATCCCTGGAGAGTCACAAGAATTCATCATCCCCTGAATATTTGTTGATTTTTTGGTTTGGTTTGGTGGTTGTTTTGTTTTTGTTGTTGGGTTTTTTTTTTTGTTGTTGTTTTTTTGTTTTTTTTAAAACAACACCTTCATCTAAGCCAGAATGTAAGCTTGAAAATTATTGACATTGCCTGAAATGTATGGAAACGTGGGAAGAGCTGCCCAGCAGATCCCTCAGTCCCGCTGGGACGTAGGGACACATGGTGAAGGGGCAGTCGCTGCCCAAATACAAAGCTCTTGTTTCTTTGGGGAGGGCAGATGGGCCAGGAACAGTCTCTGCTGCAGGCTGAGCCCCCCCCCTCCTCCCGCTGCCTCTTCCTAAGCTGCATTTCTTTACATAAGCAGCGAATGCTTTTATAGACCTGACTCACAAACCTCCCCACCTCAGTAATATTTTAAAGTAAATTTAGCACTGGTGATACATGCCTGACCTAGAGGGAACTCCATTTATAGCACGGCAGGGAAATATCCACGTAACCCCCCCTCCTCCCCGTCGGCACTGGGCCCCCCTGACAGGGTGGTTCTCCAGCATCAAGGAGACAAAGGTGACCAAGTCCAAGTGTTCGTTCAGTGTCCCCCGAACGCTGGAAGGTGGGGGACAAAGGATGTCCCCCTTGTAGCCACCCATGATGGTTGGACTAGATGATCTCCAGAGGTCCCTTCCAACCCCGTATGATTCTATGACACAGGTACCCACCAGCGGGGTACCCTGTACCAGTGGTGACAAGGTCCTCGCACGCTCCAGTTCCTTTTTCACATAAGAACTGGTGGTTTGTGTGCTGACAGCCAGACCTGCCAGGGCCACCCGCTCAGCACTTTCACAGCCACTCACCATTTCTTTTTATACCTGCAATATTCCCGAGCGTCCTGCAGAGTCTTAAGAAAAAAGTTCCCTTTAAAATAAAATAAATCTGACGTTTCAGCAGCATTTCACCCGCAAAGCAGCCAGCTCAGCACAGGTCTGAAGTCAGAGGGATCTGTAGCAGATGACACATGTGCCAGCAGATGCCTTACCAAAGTTTCCACCCTACAGCCAGCAGCTCAACAGGACCTTGCAACCTGCAGTCAGGGGCACCACCCCAACAATGAACTTCATACAAAGCTCTCTAAAAACACCATGTGCAATATTCTGTACAAACGACATGATGTCAGCCATCGGTTCTCCTGTGAGAAGCTGGAATTCAAACACTCTTAGCAGAGCTCAGGTCGCACCACAGACATGCCCCATGTTGGGCACTCCGTTGGGGTTTCAGCTGAAATCACTGCAGCCAGACCAACAGATGGCTCCCCCCCCCCCCAAAAGAGAAGAGAGGAAGAGATAAGGAGATACAGAAGTTTAGCATTAACTAAATTACTTTAATGAAGAATTAATATTAAAATGAAAAAGAAGAAAATAATGAAATGGAAATTTTATAATATATATAAAACCATGTCAAGCTTCCAGGATGACAGTCCTATCACCAGTAGGGGGAAGTCCCAGGCTGGATGGGAACTGAATTCCAGCTCTGGAGTCAGGAACACATGGATCGGGATCAAAGGCAGATCAACAGACAGGGTCCTCTTCGGACGTCGGCCATTACAGGAATCGAAGAGCTGACCCTTTGATCCCTCAGCTTTTACACTGAGCATGGGGCAGATGGGATGGAACTCCCCAGTTGGTCAGGTTTGGGTCACCTCTCCTGTCCCTTCCTCCCCACAGATGGGACCCCTCTACACTTTTCCGTTTCCCACCCTTTAAGGAGCAAATAAGGAAAATTGGCTGCCCTTGGTTGTTACAGCAATAAGTATAAGCAAGGGCCTCTCTGCTCACCATCCATTTAGCACAAACATCAGCCTTATCATCCTGAGAACGAGCAGTTTTCTCCACAATTATCGGTTAATTTCCAAGAGTTAGAGGAGGCCTAACTAAAATGTAAAATTACAGAACACAAAACTGTGTTTGGTTTTACCTCAAACCGGGACATTCTTTCAGCCTGCCTTTAGAAGACAAAAAGATGGAGAATATTTGTCCCCGCTTCCAAGAACCTCGCATTGGACGGGTGAGTGTGGGCAAGGAAGATAAGAGGCACCTCTGCTGGATGGGCCTGGTCACCTGGGCGTCCTTCATGCGCTGCACAATGGCACTCAGGATGATCTGTTCCATCACCTTCCCAGGCACCGAGGTCAGACTGACAGGCCTGGAGTTCCCCAGACCATCCTTCCCAACCTTCTTGGGGATGGGTGTCACATTTGATGGATACCAGTCAGCTGGGACCTCCCCAGTTTGCCAGGACTGCTGGTAAATGATGGAGAGTGGCTCAGCAAGCACTTCTGATGTCACCCTGGGACAGCCTTTCTAGACTTCAAAGTAAGGATAGATTTTGTTATTTATTTTTTTTTTAATAAATTAAAATTATGCCACCTAAAATAAATTCCGATGTTTGAAACGTCTAGTTGAAGCCAAAGGGCCAGGAAGCAAAGGAGGAGAAGGTGATGGGCAGAGCAGGGAGGAGACAAAGGTAACGCAACACAAGATGCAAGATCTAAAGGGACAGAAGACCTCTCAAAAAAATCACACCACTGACCGACAGAGGACTCACAGGGCGTGAAAGTCAAAACAACCAGAAAATCATCCACATTGAGAACACGGCAAATGCTCTTTCAAAGGCAGAGGGACTTTCATTATGGCCAGGCTTCTCCTGCTTTCCTGGCGGCACTACCAAAAGTGGGTTAGCAAAGCCTCAGGGTCCCATTAAGAACAAAGAGCAAGGAGGGAGAGGGGAGGATGAAGCCAGGGCTGAGCAGCAGCACAAAAAGCCTGTAAAGGTCTCAAAGAGCTCGCAGAGGAGGAGGAAGATGAAGGGAACAGCAGGTTCCGAGTGTTTAATGAGCACAGCACAGGCACTGGCAGCACAGCTTTTAGACCCCCAGCCCCCCAAAGATTCAGATAAAAGGCTGGCATTCAGAAAATGTAAATTCCTACTGTAAACATTGAGATTTGCTATTAAAACATTCAAAACCAAACAAACGAACAAAAATTGAAGTCCACGCAGCAGTACCTCTCCTACATCCAGCAAAAGGCATAAACCAAAGATGGTCTTGTCTCTCCCAACGAATTTCTAACAGGGCTCTCAGCTCCCTTCCAGCAGGGAATCTGCCGGTGGGATCGCTCCAGGACTGCAGGAGGGGAGCAGGGCTCATCCATAATGCACCGACACCCAGGAAGGACAGCACTTCCCAATAGGAACAACAGCACTCTGGGAGACGGATGGTTAAAAATATATATCTTACGCCTGTGCCACTATAAATTATTGACTGTAGAGGGAGTTGGAAAAAAGGATTCAGCTCCATTAATAATTTAATTTCTAATCCAGAAGAAGATGGAATTTTATGCACCACTTATTACCGCTGCCACAACTGGAAAAGCTAACTGCACTTCCCACTCCCTGAAACCAGAATTGCCTTTCCATTTTCGAAACAGTTTTTGAAGTTTCTTCTCTAACTTGAAACATACAGTCAAAGCCTTCCCCTGAGAACCCATATGGTCATTCCTGAATATTTAGCAGGCACATTAAGGATACAGAAATCTCTCTCTACTATAGAGCAGCTCTACAGGCACAGCACGACAGCTCTGAAATGAAGAGAGCTGCCTCTCTCTCCTCCAAGCCTTATGCAAATAGACAGCTATCACACTGCTAGCAGATTTTCTTGTTTGAGAAAATAAATGAGTGGTATTGAAAGATTTAGCACCAATTGCAAAAACACCAGGTATAAACGGGTCTGTCAGGCATGACGCTGCCTGGTTTGAAGGCCTGAGGATGGACTGGGGGTCTCCAGAGCACCACATGGCCAGAAAACTACAGGGTCCAACAGAAGCTTGAGGAGTTTTTACAATTGCTTCTACCATGTTCAAAGTATTTTTGGTGTTTGTGTAGCATTACAGAAGAGGGGGGGGAAAAAAAGGTACCCAACTACTGAGAGGTGCATTAATGCAGAGAAGGCTCCTTATGCTGAAAAGGTTCTTCAAATCAACATCAATTTTGGTGTGCATTTGGGAATTAAATGTTAGAATATGGATATACAGAAAAGTTTTTGAAGCTTACCTGTAAAGAAAACCTTCCTTGTTCCAACTGTCAAAGAGCAGCAAGAAAACCATCCTGACTATATTCAGCCCCTTCCGACGTGGATGTCTGAAACAGAAGGGGAGAAGGGGAAACCCAGGTCTGCACACACAGGCAGGAGGAACACATTCCTCCAAATGGAGCATTTTGGGTCCATCGCATCTGGTATTTGGTACAAAACTGGAAAACACAGTAATTCATATGTTCAGTGACCTGAACTGGAGAGATGAGTTTTCTCTGCATCTTCCCTGAAGGTTAGGTAAGCAAAGTTTGTCATGGGGAAAGAACCAAGCACCCTGCTTAGAATTCTAATTTATTATTAAATTACATATCAAAGCTTTTGTTTAATAGATACAGAGAATGCACAATAGGTGAGAACAAAAATAATTACAGTTACAATAAAATAAGTTTCAAGAAGCTATATGAAAAGCAAAAAGAAAAAAAAAATCAGAAAGTGCAATCAGAAACTCATTTACAAGGATCTGGACTGGGATATTTGGTGAGAAAGGGTTTTATTTTTTGTCGAGTGTCTATTTAAACTGCTTTCCTCACTCAGTAGTAGACAGACCACCAGCCACTATGTATTCAGAACTGAAAGCATCACCCCTGGACTCGATATCCAGTTGACAGGACACAGGCTACAGGGCACCAGGAGGACCCGTGGATGTCACCAAGAATATGGCTCAGTTTTGTCTCAATGTCTTCCCCTGCAGCCTCCTGTGCCACACGCTTCTCAGCGGGACCGGGCTCTGAAGGATTTCATAACCCTGTTCTGAGTTTCAGAATTATTTCCTCCTTCAGAAGCGCTACAGCTGTTTCCTCTCCTTCCCATTTGAAATGAAAACTTTGGGGGGGAGATAAAAATAAAAGGTTATGCATCTAGTCATCTTGGAAAACAAGCTGCCAGGTTAAGGGAGTTAAACCAGTCCTGACTAAAGGAGTTACACAATCAGAAGTGTGTAACACAATCAGACTTTGCTCCCTTTTTTGGGGGGGAAGCGGTTTTAGGGGAGCTTCAGGAACACAGCTCCAGAGCACGAGTTCTCATTAAATTTATGTGACACTTTCACATCACCTAAAAAAAAAAAATAAAAAAATCTACTTTTGCCCTTTCATTTTCAACATCCAGTGAGGAACTGATTCTTTCTTCTCACAGTAATCTTTTGACTGTCCAAAAGAAAGGACTTCTAAAACTACAAATTGAAAATTCTAGTTGATTATTCAAGTGTAATGAACCAGCAGGAATTTATACCTCACTTCAATATCCAAAACCTCGTGAAACCAATATTGGTTAATTAAAAAAAAAAAAAAAAAAAAAAAGTGTTTTGCCTTCCCAGGAAGGACAAACTCTTCTATCACCACAAGAACCAGACTGTCTGGGCCCAGAGATGGAGAGGGCAGCAAAGCCCTGCTCAGCACCTTCCTGGGCAGGGCTGGGGATCAGCTGTGGCCACACCAACTCTTGCTACTGGGTGTTGCCCAAATGCCATTCCTCTGCTCTCACAGCCAGCGCTTGAAGATCAGATAAACACCTAAAAAAATAAAAACAGTCAAAAAAGCAAGGATAAAAATATCCATGTCCATCTGAAACATGGCATCAAATGTTATCAATAAACCCCACATGTTCTAATGCCAACGTGAGGGGCTGTTAAACAGGTTTAAAGTAGGTGCTTGTGTACTGGCAAGAGTAAAGCAGCAGTTAAAAAGAAAATGTGTGAGAGAAATCTGCCCTGTAGAAATATTATGGATTTACTTGCTTCATTTGTATGGCTTAACAATAACTTTCTTAGCACAATTCTATTTGGTTGAGTTACGAAATGGCAACTTTGCCAGGAATTGCAGAAACGAGACTTCTTTAACCACACTTTTTTTTCCTTAGAGCAAGAGGAACCACACAATGAAAAGCTTCGAGAACATATTTAGCAACAAGAGACGTACAACCCTCTATTTTGTGGGGTTGAGATTAAATACTGCAATCCACTGTTCTCATTTACAGTCCACTGCCCTCAATACAGGTCTGTGTTATTAGAGTCGTTCAGGAGAATTAGCAAGTCTTTCCCCCAAATCCTCCCTCCCCTGGGCTCTGTTCAAGGAAACCACTTCAGAGAGCACAGCAGAACGTCCACTCACATTGCTAGGGGACTACAAGATGATGAAGGGGAAACTACTGGGTTAATTAAATGTATTTTTCAACACAAAACTCTCTCTCAAAACCAACAGAAATAAAAACCACGGAGGGGTGCCAACACTGACACCGTTTCCAGTAAAGCTTTATCAGAGATAATTCAGCACATTTCTGTTATTTTATACTAAAATATATCGGGTTCCTCCATAACATTTTCATAACATGAAAAAATCAATTATGTTTACATATTTATTATAATCTACATATTTTCCATAGCAGCTTTTTCACACAATAAGATTAAATATATGCACCAAATAATCAATTAAATCCAGTAAAAAGACTGGTTATAAGATTAAATAAGTGAATTTATTTACGGTACTGCAGATCTCATATTGCCAGCTATATAGCAACCAAATCCTACAAATCCTAAACAGAAGCACGACTGCTGATCAGGGTCCCTCAGGGGGTGGTGGAATCAAAGAAAAAGTATTGAGAAGAGGTTTGATCTCCCAACACACAGATTCATTAATAAACCTCCTTTATCCATCAAGATTTTTTATAAACCCCTTTAATAAACATTTCATTTTAAACCAGGAACATTCTCAAATCAACCAAACAATCACCTTTTATTTAAAATACAATCCCCACAGTCTTACACATATTAATTCTGAATACTTTCTAATCCCAACAAGAAGATGACTGATTAGAAGTCTTTGCTGACTTTTTATCACAAAGTTACTAGTCTGCAAATAAGCCTTCAAATCCATACAAACATTTTAGGTGCAACAGTGTGGGTTTGCACACAACACGGGCACAAGTCTCTACTCCCTCTGACAGGTACTTCACAGACACTATAAAAAAAAAAAAAACAGTAAAAAAAATTGTGTCTGTCCCACCAGACTGTTCCAGAGGAGAACCTGGAGACTACCTGACACTTGCAGCTAATGGCATACATGAAATCTGTTAGGAGCACTGTAAATTGATTGTGAAAAGAGTTAATCAAGTTCTTAGAAAGGTATTTCAGTGCCTCAGTTTGAATTTATTGGGTTATGATATGACAGATGGAAAAGAATTGTTGAAAGAACAGAAAAATCCCTACTTTGCCAATCTGCAATATCAGAGCCATTCCTGACCTCAGCTTTGTTTAGAGATGCAAACACAACAGGATTCATGTTGCATGTCTGGACCAAAAAAAAAGTTCCCCCCCCGAGATAATGGTAAATAATACTTGTTTCACTATTCATACATTCAACTCTTTACTATGAGGAGTTATGTCCAGAACTTTTGCACGCAGATACATTTGCCTCTGGTATAACCATCATAATTTTCCTTTCCAATTGACAGTTTAGATTATATCCTACTTACAGTGTAAAAATATTAACGCTATTAGAATAACTTTATCTAAATTACATATAGACTTTTCAAACTGCTTATCGTGTCTTGATAAAGACCTTTATGATGACAGCCAAAAATCAAAGTATTTACACCCAAAAGACTACTTTTAGGTGAACTTGGGTTTGGTCACTTTTCAGATGACTGAACACTATAGTAAACAGCTGCTAGGACTCTGTGCTCCCTTGTTACAAACGGGGACTTGTTCGTCCCTTTAAAGCCACAAGAAACCTTATAAATGTTCCTCAGAGGGTATTTTATTCATATTTTGTGCAAAAAGTGAACTGAACAACCTTTTGTTTCTCCTCCTTTGAGGAATTTGTGTGAAGCACAGTTTTCACAGCACAAATTATGCAGAAATAACTAGTATCTCAACCATGAGTTAAAAAGAATTACAAGAACATGTATTTAGTAGTAAAGCAACTCGACGGCTTAAAGCTGCAATATTCTTCTCACAGGGCAAAAGTGTTCAGTACTTGGTCCTCAAGGGAAACTGGTTTCCTGCCGAGTTTCCACCCAAGGCAAGCTTTTTCCCAATCTTTTTCCACTTACCAGCCAACACCAGACCTCTGCTGAGCACAGAAACTGATCTATAGGTTCTGGTAAGCATCCTATATTGACTTACCTTACAGTAAGAAAGGGAATTAAAGACAAACAAATCCCACAAAATTTAACCAAAGGAAGATGTACGGCGGGGAAGGAGAAACACTGCAGCTTCAACCCCAAAACAGTGTCCCAGTCTACCATCATAAGCTCTAGCCATCATGCTGACGCTCCCAGCCATGATGAATGGGCTGTGTGAAGTCTGCTGCTTCCCCCACTCAATTTTTCCTTGACTGGGGGGAGAAGGATGGTGGTGATGAGTTTAGCAGAGTCCAGCGGGGGGAACATCCATCAATGAAAAGCATACAGCAACAGTAAGATGGTACAGATGCCAATAATGCCACCCAAGATGAAAGAATCTCGTCGTTTCCGAAGGTTGATCCTTTGGATCAGGCTGTTCACTGCTGGAAACCGATCTTTAAGGAGTCTGAGTCAAGGTCGTATCAGCAAACAGTATCTTCACTAACAAGCCCCCAATTCTATATGTGGAAAATCCCAATACTGCAAGAATTCAGTGAAATGCAGAACTACTCCCAGTCTGGAGAAAGCAGATGCCGTAAAAAAATCACCTGATGGACAGTTAATGGGATTACAACTGTACTTCACTAATAACAGACAACCAAAGAAGAGAGAACAAAACAGCTCAGAGCCCACATTTACACACAATTCATCACCCAATCACCGAAATTACCAGCATTTGATATACTTTAATCTACATCACACAAGGCTTAGTTACTTTTAATAATAGTGTTTAAATGAGAATGAAAAAAAAAATAAATGGGGCAGTTACATAAAACATCTGTGGTATTTATTTAGTGGAATTCTGTTATTGGTGGAGGGAACAAAAATGAAGGCATTTGACTGAGAAAATCATACACGTTGCATGACTACACAGTGTTCAAGTATAGAACATAAGGAAGAACTCCTCCTACTGTAAAACAATGAAGATGTAAATCTATCTTTTAATGTCCAAAATACAATTGCCTACAAGATAATACATTTCAGAGCTTCATGTCTTTGGAACCAAGAATCTTTTAAGGCCAAAGCTTATCGAATTTTTTGTGTTCTTGCCAGTTGCTGAGAACTGTAATGAAATTTATGGGTTACCCAGATAGATCTCTTCAGGATGTAATCTGTCTAATCAAATGATGCTAATGTTGTTCTTTGGGCCCTTATGAAAGGAAGGAAGAGGTAAGTGGGAAAACCAGCAAACATATAGCAGAGGAGGCCATACACTGTTGTTGCAGATCCCTACCTGAAAATTAAGCTACATTGATTTGTACGTAGTATTCAAATTTGAGTCAACCCAACTTATTCAGCACATTCATCATTAAGATTCTTCAGTGAGATTATCAAGTGAGACTGGTGAAAAAAACGGCCCATTTGTCACTAATGACAATACCAGTACAGGTTATACAGCCATTGACATGGCGAAGCATTTTGATCTGCAAATGTCTGAGTGAAAAATTATACTGTACCTCTTACGCACCGGCAGCACAAATTTTTAGGAAAAGGATACTAGCCAAGGTATTCATCTTGCTTTGTATTGACTTCAACATCCCTCTCTGCGAAGTCATATTTTCTTTAGTTGCCATGGCAATGCTGGAGAGAAAAAAAAAAAAGAGAGGATCAAGTTGTTGGTGCTAAGAATAATCTACAGCTAAAACAAGAGGAAAGCAAGCAGACAAGGCTTCTTTAGAGAACAATGAATGAGGTGAAGCAACGTGAATGAAACCACTTTTTTTTTCCCATTAATCTCTACCTTTTACACTTAAATGATTTCTCTTTTATGTAAAGCCATTAGCAATTGAAAACACTGTGATTTCTTGAAACAGGCAGGGTTTTGGCATGTCTCCCCTAGCCCCAACAAAAAATGGTACTGCATTACGAGCAAACCTGAAGGTACTCTTCTGGCATAAATTTTACATTCAGAAGTTTGTTTAATCACAGAAGCCCCGTTCTTACTTTCACTCTAGAGAGCATATGAAATTCCTTGTCTGCCATCAGGATATGATGGCTGCAAAAGTACTAAGCAAGTAAGAGCTGACTCACAATTAAAAATCAATTTGCAAAGTGAATGTGCTGGTTGAGAAGAGATCTAAGTGCAGTTTGAGACCCGATACAGCTTACGGAGCTTCTCATGGAAGGCTTCTGGACAATCAAGCTGGGACATAGAGTCACTAGGTCCTTGAAGATGTTTGAACACAAAGAAGTGTTTGGATCTATCAGATAAGGAGGCAAAGCCTGGGTTTTCCTGCATTAACATCTCCTCCCAGCAAGCCCCACCTGACTGTTTTCCATAAGCTGGAGTTGAGGAAGCTGGTGTATAATGAAATCATATCAAACGATGCTTCCATCACAGCACAGATAAAATACATTTTTTTGGGTCCTAATTAAGAATATCATCCACAACTATATAAGTTTTCATACTCTGTTTCTTTACTAATACATGATCCAGCTGCATGTACTTCATCCAAACATAAGACGACAATACAGATTAATATAAAGCAGAATTTCCTGGTTAATATAAAACAGAATTTCCTATTTCAAATTTAATAAATTCTGGAAGTTGGAAAAAAGCAACTGCTCTTAAAAATAAGACATTTAAATGAACATTGTGAAGAACACTCAGCTGACAAAATTTTTTCTCTACCTTGAATTTCTCTGCAGCTCATAAAACAGATTTATAGGATGCAAAATGAAAGGGCAGGCTACTGCTTGCAGCCCCAGGTAGCACTTCATGTAGCTACTTTGAATGCAATAGCTTTGTCAAGACAAACTGCACAGGCTCATTTACATCTAGAGAAACAATATATAAACGTTTCAGCTCTGGAGATAAGGTGCCTAAGAAGGAACAGTATGCTCTCCGTGGCAGGTACGCATTTCAAAACTAAACAAAATAGGACATAAATACAACATGACTGGAAAATAACTCAGAAAATGACACCTATATTGCTGTTGACTATATCTACATGAATAACAGCAATTAAAACAAGTTCTTGGACAAGTTTGTGAGCCTTAAATATGGATGGTAAGTGTTCTGGAAGAATAAAAGTGGAACAACACAATAAAATTGACATAAATATGAGAAAAGGGAACTAAAGCTGTAATTTCAGAGAAAAACAGGCAGCAAAACGCTTCTTTTACCCTGTACAGGCACCCAAATTTTCAAGAGCATTTTATGCTTGCTCACACTCAGTGTCTTTATACAAACACAATGTAAAAAACCCAGCTAACGTGAGTATTATTTCTAAGAAGGGGCAGGTAAAGCACCGAAACACACAGCGCAAGCCTCACATTAGCCTCAAGTTCTGTAGCAAAAACTGGACGTTACATTTTACATAAAGCCTTAATGTTCACTATTGAACTCTCTGAATGCACTTAATACATCTGGTCCTCAAGCACTGTTCTGTACTGAATTCATCTGGGTTTCAAGGCTTTGAGGTTAACATTCTGTAAGAGTTAGAATGTTGAAACATGATTTGTCTGGGTATTGGTACTAAAGTAGTTTTGTTGACCTGGCGTTTTAGTACGGGAAGGTGATTTTTTTCTTAAAAAAAGTACCTTCATCCATCTTAGTGTATCTTTTCAGGTAAATGTGGTAGGAAAAGTCACACACACAAATTATATGTGTACCCTTATCAAACACAGAACTATTTTTCTCACATTTTCATAACAAAAACCATTTGATACATTTTAAGTTTCTCTCTGAACAAAACAACACTTGGAATGAGCAGCTCTGGATCATCTACCAGGACACTACAGTGATCCCTGAAGTATTCCTGGAGCAGCAAGTTCCTTCTGGCCTCCCTTCCATTATATCTGCCTACTCTATCTCAAGTAGCCCTTGATACAGTATCTTCAGCCTTCCCATAATGTACCTCCTCAGGTAGAGGCTGCCTTTTCCAGCTCTGTTTTTGCCCATAAAAACTAAGAGATCACCAAGCCAAAGCCTGAGTGATTTAAGTGGTATGATTTTGGTTTTTTAGCAGAATACCTTGGAAAGCAAGAGAAGTTCCATCACACAGATGTATGAGAGACAGGGGTGAAAGAAGGGCCAGCCTATGGCTCTCATAGCTTTTAGGTCAAGAAGACTCTTCCAAAAGCTTTATACTGCAAGTTCTTTTAAATAGAACAACATGCATTGACAGGGTAGATCAATATATTATTTTAAAGTTATATTAACATTCTGGTAAACTTGGACCTACATTTCAAAACTGGGAGTTTGTCATAAAGAGAATATAAACAGTTTGACAACTGTTTGATAACTCTGACACTTTAAACTAGCAGCTCTATAAGAATAGATTTAACATTTTAATGCTGAGTTTTGAAGTATTAGATAACAGGAAGGAAAAAAGGGAAGTTTCATGGCAGAACTAAGAAAAACCTTCCAGCTTTTTTTCTTTCATACTTTTGAATTGCCAAATCAGCAGAAAGTGAAAATGAAACTCATAGTGAACTGGAAGCAACAGGGCTTGAAGTCGCCTCCTTGGTGTTTATAAAGGGGTTGCTGGAATCCATTAACCAATGCTCTTTGTTTCTGCAAAAAGAACAGAAGAGAGTCTATGGAGCTTCTCTTCTCAGCCTGGGTAGCACTAGCACTCTGCACACTGTGTGCTAATCCCTGTGGATATACTAACTCACTAAACCCATTTCTTGCATTACATGGGAAAGCCTTTTCAGGGCTAAAACTACAAGAAAAGAAAGTGAAAATTGGATTGGAGGATAACTAAAAAAATCATATCACTGCTTACCCTAACAGTGATGAGTATACAAAGAAAAGCACCTAAGAGAAGGTGTTAACAGATATTCTGAACAAAGAATATACAGCTGAGTGTCAATATTTAAAAAAAACAGTTACCATCAAGGGCTGAAAAAAAGGCTACAAAGTCAAGACAGTAAATACATCAAACCATATCATACATGAAAAGATACAGCATTTGACAGGTTATATACATTTAAAACTCAGCATACAGCTATTTTAGTTTTCTAAAGTAAAGAAAGTTTGCTCAGTAACCTGCAGCTTATCTTACACCCCCACAATGATTTGATACTTATCCAGATGAAGTTTTAATCCAGCATTTCTCAAAGCACTCCTGAATTAAGCCACATGTTTTCATAAGATGCATTCAATGACTCATTAAAGCATCCATTAATTTACAGAAGTGAAAATACAAGGTGAGTGCCAGGATATAAAGTGTTCCCGAGACATCTCCTTTGAAAATAATTGTTACAGAATCTCACGGAACACAAGGTTCCTGCTTTAACATCTGAGGAGTGAAAATGTCCATTTCGTAGGAAAAAAAAAAAAAAAGGTTACAAGATTGGAACGTTCCTTATTTCTTTTATACAGTATTTTGAAAAATTCATCTCAATGGGCTAGGTTTTACTGAGAAGTTCTGAAGAAAAAAAAAATAGTTGTAGTGATTACCATATGACATGGTCTGGTAATGAAAGGGAATTGCGATAGCCCTGAACAAGAGTTTACCTGGATTCCAGTTACCATAACAAGTCAAAATCCAAATAAAAAGCACTGTTCTTCATGTATCATTTGATTACTCAAAACACGAGCTGGTTTACTTAAACCTTTTATCTGTAAATGAGACTACTACATTTAAGCACTACCAGCAAACACACAGCTCCTGGAGACTAGTCCTCTGATTGGTCTCATACAGTCTTAAATACTGCAGCTGCCTCAGATCCTTCATTAATTAAGCAGTTTTTGGTTTCATTCCCATCCCTAACATATGCTCAATGACTTACTGTTGCCATTTCTCCACTGACAAATGTATTTTTTTTAACAAAACTAATCATATTCTTCCCATTCACAATATTGGCCCCATTCAGTTACTCAACACCATAATCTCCCCAGATCAAGAGTACCTTTTTTCTTCCGTTTCAAAACTTCTACACAACGTTTATGATAAAAGATTAAATGCTTCTTACTGGAATCAAGATGTCCCTGATTTAACATTTTATTTAGAAACTACCATGAACTATTCTCGGTGCTGCGCTGGCTTGAACTGCTAGAGTTGGGTGTAAACCAAGTTTCTAAAACCAGATGGTATTCTGCTCTCTATATTTAATATTGAAACACAACATTAAAGATCACTGCACTACTGGAGATATCTCTTCTAGGTAAGTCCAAGGTCACAGCCACAAAGAGCCCACCCACCCCTTCCACAAATCAGCAGGAATATCTCAAATTCCTGTGCTTGCAGCCCTATTTCCTCAACATTCACTTACGTTTCAAGCTTGTCCTGGAGTGTTCAGCCACGCTGTGGGTTGGGTACACAACCCAATTTCTCTTCAAAAGTAAAACAACTGATATTTCTACAGAGTTTGCAGTTTTCACTGGCATGAAAAAGTAAAGAGTAATAAACGCTTCCAACCATTATCACAATTGAATTAGTCTAAAATACACTTTTAATGCTGTTTGACATGGAAGCAAAGTGTTTTTACCCAGACAAATGTCTGTGCTGTCGGGTATTTTCACCCCACAGAGCAGCCAGATAGATACTGAGTCTTAGCAAGCGAAACATACCAAAAAGTCAATTCCTTGCTTCATCCACTGAGACATCTCAGTCAAATCTACATTGACAAAGAACTAAAACAAAGCTCTAAAGAAACAAGACATGTTTTTAAAAATCAAATAATTTATGTATTACTGGAACTTCTGCTTCGCTTTGTATTCCATGAATCATACTTGCTCATTTAAATTCATGACAACATCTATGATTAAGGGAATGGACTCTGTGACTCTGCACAGAAATGCAAGATCTAGTTTTAAATTGGTAACAATTCTATCACTTATTCTTTGCGTATAAATATGTGCATATATAATCATATCTATAAATAGACACACACACACGCATGTGTGTGTATATATATATATGAGCACAGACTTACCCCATCTTTCAAATTACTTTATAGATTACGGTGTCTAAGGTAAAAAAAAAAAAAAGGAACATTTCAACATTTCCCCAGAAACGCAAGTGATTTTGCCAGGACACTCTGGCCAGGGTCTTCCGAAAAGAGCTAAGAGTCAAAATCCAATTCATGCCTTTCCATTCTGTAAAGTCAAGATTTAATGGTAAATTTTTCCCTTTTATGAAATCCTAATTATTGCCTAAAAAAATATCCCAAATATATAAAGAGACCTTTTTATTATTTTTAATTAAATCTACAACTTCAGTCTGGTCTCAGAGTAGAAATGGAGTAGTCCAATCTGTTAATGCACAAACACGTACAAACCAGCTTGAATCAGGCCTCAGAAACAGTCTTTTACAATAAAAACCTAAGAATTTGCCACACTCTACATGCAAAACTACAAAAAAATTCAAACTGAGCCAACCTAAAAATATAAGTTGTTGGAAAACAAGAAATAAATCGTTTGCTATTTTGGAGAAGTGATAATGTTTGAAAATGAAAACCTGAGAACACCAAACATATTAAGCAAAAAAATCTATGCTTATATTTAAATCTGGCCAAGAGAAGTGAACACTGTTCCAAAGGAACTGCAGTACAAAGTATCACATCCCACTCGTTTCTGGAAAGAAATATGCTGCAGTAAGAATCCGTATCACGTAATTAGTTTTAAAATTGACTAAAAGTTTAATACTAACAAAACACCTGGAATGACAGCCCTGCCCATCACTTTAATTAGAATCATCTCAGCGTAGGTGCCCATATATTCCTTGGGGGTCTGGTTGGTCCCATGGAAGAACCACACACACAGAAGAGTGGGGCTCTGCCCTTCTGGGGTCTCTTCTCTACGGGAAGTCAGATCAAGGGGGTCACAATTAGTGCTACAGAGTCTGGACAGTGGGGTCTCCGCTCTGCAGCTTCTCAACAAAGGCCTCTGCACCCACAGGAAAATGATTTCCAGTGATTAGAATCACTGCTTAATAACAACCCCTAAAAAAATTAAAAGCAATGTCTTATCTTCCTGAATTACACCCAAATAATGAGTAATGAACTACAGCAGATGTAAACCTTGAAGACAGAGCAGTATCATTAGCCAAAATTAGCTAATTACATATTTCACTTCACTCAAGGAATCTGCATTCAAACAGTTTCTCCCTCTTTTACCTGGTTTACAATAGATGAAGCAACTAATACTCAGACATTGGGTAAGATTGTAGCTGATAAATTCACTTAAAACACAGCAGGGTTTATTATCAATTAGCATCAATCCAGAATGCTTGCAATTACTGCCAACAACAAGAAAAAGACTGAAACAAAAAATTCACCCTGGTTTCAACAGCGTCGTAACTGAATTAAGATGATGTAAATGAAATTACATTTCCTGCTCAATGTCATTACCAAAACAAACTATTTTTCTACAAAAAGAGATGTAGACCATTTTTGGCAACAACTCCATGAAGAAGTTCATTTGCTACAGATAATAATAAATGGTGCATCGAGGAGTGCTGAAATCTAGTTTCTTAAAAAAAAAATAAATAATCAAGGTTAATTTATTAACAGAAGGAATGGTTTCAGTAAACAGCACCAAGGAGCTCTGAACCCAGCCATGGGGTAGGGATTACTGTGTGAGAAGCAGTCCCTCTCGAGACAGCTGATTTATAGTCAACCATGGGACAGCAGCTAATGAAAAAGAAACCTCAAAACAGCTTTAAACCAGACAGGACACCTACTGATGCTGCCACGGAGCTTCTGAACAGGCTCAGTTGATGGAGGAACCTGGGTGAGTATTCAGGTAGCCCGTTCTGAGCTCCAGTTTGCCACAGCTATGTTCTCTTGCACAGGTAAATTGACTGGGAGGGTCACTCATCTCACACACTCACGTCCTCTCAGCTCCTCTGATGACACATAATCAAGAGACCAGGCAAAGAGCTCGAGTGATAAAATACAAGTGATTTTACAGGATATTAAGCTTAATAAATCACCATATGCTGTTTAATGCTCTAGTTACTGGAGTGGCAGCAAATAAGAGATTCAACAAACACTGAGCATTTTTAGGAGATAGAAATGTAGGACTACAAGCATGGCAATAACGGAGAGCATTTTTCATCAGGAAAGGGCTAGAACCCAAAGCAAAACAAATATTCCCAGTAACCATGCCAAGTTTGGCAAGTATCTTTCTGAGGCTGTGGTGAGATTCTATCCACGTTTTCAGATGTTATTATACTGACCACTTCTGGTTCATCACTGCATATTAATGTAGTTTAACACATTCTTCCACCATGTTAATTATACTCAGCCCACTGTACGTACTTAAGCTAGCCAGCCCTTAATGGACATAGAGCCTTGCTGCACCTCTAATTACTCTTTTTGGTCACTAATGCCAATACATGCATTATCTGAGAGCGTATCTTGACTTCTTTCTTCACTCCCTTATTTTTTTTAAAGCAATAATCTGAAATTTAAAACCATTAAGTCAGGCACTCTGAATTATCGGTTTGCAAAATCCCAAAGTTCAATGGAAGATTGGGAAGGGCACGGATGATAAAAGTAATTTATGATGCTACGGTTCTAAAATTTCTAGCTCAGTTAAAGAAGGTATCACTCAAGTATTTGAGCCATTAAAAAAAAAAAAAAAAAGACATAACTATACAGGAGCATTAACCTCTCAAGCCCTTGTGGGAAAAACCCTTCCCTGTATCAGCTGCACAACAGGGTCCTGAACACACTGAAGGATTACAGAAAATCACACTGTAGAAGAGAGTCACTATGAGAAGAAACAGCTTGACTACAGGAATAGCCCTCAACAGCTTAACCTGAGATTCACTCTGCCCTATCATTCTCTCTGTTTTTGTAGGAGCTATTCACCTTTGAGCGCCAATTTTCTACGCTAGGATGAATAAAATATTTAAGCAACACTATTATGTCAATATTGAATAGGGAAAAACCCCAAATCCACCACCATTTCATTATAATACTGCCTTTGAGTGTAAACAATGCAGTTATTGTATAAACAAAATGACTGATATCTTTGGACACAATTCAATGTAAACACTGATTGTACAGAAAAGAATTAAATTTATTAAGTTCATTCTTACCTTATTGTTTCTTCTATCAGTCGATCTGAGCTGAAAGCCAAAAGAAAATAAATTAAGTTAAAAAAAGGGAACAAGCACTAAGTATAACTTTATATTATTAAATCAAAGATCTCCATAATGTAGTCCTTCACAAATTTGTCCTTAGAATGTCTTATTTCAAGATGTTGTCACTTTTTGCTCGTAAGTAGATTTGGTATATGTGAGTCTTTGGGAAAGAAGCACACAGTGTCCTCCAGAGCAGCATTTCCTAAACTGCATGCAAAAGCAGATGCTCAGAACACATAAAATACTGGGAAGACAGAAAAATGGGAATTGGGCTCCATGATTCATGGCTAATTAATGTTAACTGTGCCTGATGTCTACCAGGAGCCCAGGAGTGTTTGGAAAAGAGCATCAAAGAAGGAAATCCCTCTTTTTTTTTTTTTTTCCTCTTTAACCCTGATCATTCCTGCCTACCCCCTCTAAAAAGAGAACAACTAACAATAAAAGCTGAGACTTAGTTCCAGGTAATAACATCTCAAAAGAATGCTTTAAGCTAGTTTACCAAACACACACTGTTTTATGGTGGTTAACGAGGCAAGTTCTTTCTATAGTAATAGCAGTTGGATGAGAATTAAGTGGTGCTTATGGAAAGGTGAATGTATGCCATCTGTAAGAGAAAGACCTCGATAACACAGGTCCCTTCCCCCTCGCTACCACACATTAATCGAGTTTCTGTGTAGCATCACTGGGAAAAGGACAGCCTAAAATATAGCACCACAGAGAGAACATTTCATTTAAAAACGGATGTGTGAGATTAGGATGCCAAACAAGCTTCTCAGAAGACTTAAGCAATTTCTCTTTTTATGTACTCAACTTATTATAGACAGGTTTTTAATCACTGCTTTACAGCCTATTATGAAAGCCTAGAAAAACGTATCTTGTTAAAGCAATCAGTATCTCAAATGTAACACTGATACAGAATAGGTGACTGCACCCCTGCTTCCCATATCCCAAAAGCAATGGTGCATACCTACAATTGCTCTGTTTACTCCAAAGATTTACATAAATTCTTGTATAATAACCAAAAAAAAAAAGCAATTTAGCAGTTTAAAAAGGAAATCAATCTAATAGAAAGAAGTTTTATGTTGTACTGGATATTGCTTCCAGTATTAAAGAAGAATTTATTGCTGCCCAATTAAAAGGATTAAAAGAGACTGAAAGGGCACGACCGCCTTCATCTTCCATCCTCCTTGTTCCAAGTGTTTTGCCATCTCTGGAGAGGAAGGTATCAACAGCCTCGGGCGCAGCACAGTTCTGCCTCTGACTCAGCCGGAGCTGCCCGATTTGGAACTTTTCTTCAACCCACAGAAATTCTGGAGATCCCCCCACACCTCCAGCTGGACCACGGCGGAGGAGCACGTTGCGCAGCGCGCGCGTGTGTAAACCGCTCAGGAGGGGGGAGATGCTGAGAGAACGTCCTTATTTGTCTGTGAAGAGGGGTGAAAACATGAAGGTTGCTATTTCAGTCTAGTCCACGGCTGGAAATATGGAGACAGCACACAGAGCACTAAAAATATTTTGCCCAATTTTAAGTTGAGAGGGACTCGACTGGGGCAGCAAACACTGGAACGTTTCTTTCTGCTCCCAAAACAAAGCCACTCTCCAAAGACCCTCATCAGTTGAAAAATGCATTGCTTTAATCAAATAAAACCATCTTCATTCACTGTGTGGTATTTATTACCACTGGCACAGAGAAGTAAAACACCATCGTTATGTACACAAGATGATGTAAGCAGTCTCCAGTCTCACAGCATCTGATAATGTCCCCAAGGCAAGCAGAATGGAAAAGTGATGCATTAAAGATTTCTGTAATTGCTGATTTTCAAAGATAG
This sequence comes from Scolopax mira, assembly GCA_004320125.1. NCBI lineage: Eukaryota > Metazoa > Chordata > Aves > Charadriiformes > Scolopacidae > Scolopax > Scolopax mira. The sequence continues at coordinate 56,258 of BJBW01009622.1, read as the reverse complement.
AAAATTCAACTGAGAAGGTGCCTTTCATGCACATATAGTCTCTAACAGACAAGTGTATTATGTGGGCAGTGCATAATGAGATTAAACTGCAAAAACATCAGAAAACAGTCTGAACAGCAAGAATGGTGCCCAAGAATGTACCATTTTTAAAATGCTGGATTGTTGTTTGGTTGGGTTTTTTTATTTATTAACAACAAAAAGATATCAGGAGCTTAGCTGGGAATAAGTTACACTAATTCTGTGGAACAAAACATTACTAGACTAGTCGGATTTAAAAAACCCTTTACCATGGAAAAATCATTATGGGCATTACCAGCTCTTTGTCCATTTAACTGATGAAATTACAGTATTTTGATGTTCATGAACTGAAGACGACAGGGAAGTTGAACACATTCAGAGACCTTAAGTGAACTAGGATGTTCTCCAAGGTTTTCACAGCACAGAAAATTAGTCTTGCCCATTTGCAGCAGAGACACTAACGGCTTTTTATGTTAGAGAAACCTCTAGATAGGCAGTTTTATTAATCAGAAGTATTTAAAAGCAAATTAAATTATATTACTCTGCATTATTTTTCATATATGTATGTATGCACACATATAAAAAGAAACCCTGGAAACATAGTTACCTGTAATACGATGACATGCAGAAGTTAATAAAAACGTGTAAAACCAGTAATAAGCAGTGCTCAATACCAACAACACAGACATCAGATGCAAATGCCAACACAAGGCATTTAACAGGCATACAGTCACAAGATCAATATTTCTCTATTTACAGAGAGGTCATCCCAACTATTTAAAAGGATGAGATGCACATGAATTTTCTTCAGAATGACTGATGTATAGACTCTTACAGTCTTAAATAAATAGCTGGGAAGCACTCAGATGCTTCCAGTATCTGAGTGCTTCCACAACTTCCAGTATGTTCTTCCCACCCCAAGAAGCAGCAACTTTTGATGGCCCTGAGTGGATTTCCAAAAACATCTCTACTTGAAAGCAGATGAACAAACCTCAGCAGAAAATGGCAATGACATACACTGAAATTTCGGTAAGGGCAGTGCGAACAGGAACATTTTAGGGGAAAAATCACATCAGAATCCTTCAGAGTTCTGTTAAGTTTAGTATTTCCTGCAAAAGTTCAGTTTAAGCAGATGCTAGATAGAGGCTTTCCTAGAGGCAGCAACACGCATCACAGAGCCTCTCTTAATGTCTTTCACAGTTCTTGGCAAATACTGATAGTAACGTTGACTTACAGTGATATCCAAACAGAAGCAAGCAGTTGTTTCAGCATTTTACAGTTCATAACCATAGAAAGTAACACTCAGAATTAAGGAAGATGAGGAACATAAAGTACAACAGGGCCCAGAGACCCAAGGGAAGTTTGCAGATCTCTGACTATTAATAACTTGCTTTACAGAAATAGAAGTTGTTCTCACAACTATGAATAATGTTCATTTCAACTGCTTCACAGAATAAAAATAGCATTGAAAGAGGTAATTTTGCTTAACTTACACATTCAAAACACTACAAAATCTCTTGATTTTGGTCTTCTGCTTTCCAAGCAAGCACAACAAATCCAGTGGACATTATCTTACAAACATCCAAAGCAAGGAAACGATGGTGCTGGGCAGTATTAATCTGATTTGCCATCTGTTTCCATAAGCTATGCATTTTCACCTGTCGAGACAGATGGCAGTTTGACAAAGCCATTTAAAAAAGAACTATAAGAGAAACACTGAAAGATGCTGAGGCAATCAACTACTGTAATACATGGCACAAATCCAACCACAGCAGTCATGCATATGAAATAATCAGGCCCCTGTGCAACTGCTGTCTTCAGAAAAGATTGCACCATTTCTCATTTAAATATGCAGACAGGTAAATTAATCCAAAGGAAAAATGAAGCGATATATGCCTCTAGTACAGAGAAGAAGCCTGCCCACCATCACATCAAGCTTTTACAACTAGAGAAAACATTTTATGATTATTTTTGTTGTTTTTTAAAGCAAATCTCTGTGCCAGAAGTTAAAATTCAGTAACACACATGATTACTTAGGTGAGGATCATAGATTTGCTGCTGAACTACTATCTGGATACCCGATACAGCCACTTGTCAGAGAAAGAAAAGCCAGCAATAGGACTCATCTGCACACAACTCATTTCACAATGCACTTTAAACCCTTTAGATGAAATTAAGGGCAGTATTATCACAAAGAATAATTTAAAAGGATTAGGAAAAAACCCTTTAAAACAAACTACCATAGCACTTGATAACCTAAGTAATTTTCTTACTTTCTTAAAGAATAATTACAGAAATAATATTTTTACTTTGCTCTAACAAATACTAGTCTCAGCTCTCTGAAACTGCTTTCAATAAATCTTTTGTATTTTCACAGTCCTGGATCACCAGGCAACATGGAGCTTCTGGGAATGCAAATATTGCAAAACATTCTTGATACTCCAATACACTTATACAATTATGATGATTATGCAGTCAGTTATTTCCACCATAATAATGATTCCTAACTCAAATGTAAAAGAAACACTGCACACACACAAAAAAAACCCAGCTCCAACTCGTTTCTTCTGCTTGCCATCAATGTACCTCATCACCTAAAATATTCGCAAGATCATTAATTTCTTTACAAACCTAAGAAGAAGAATGGGCAGCAGAGCACTTTAGTTTGATTTTTTTTTTCCTGGGGTAACAAACAAGATATTCCAGATTTTACAAGACTTGTCTCAAGCTTGATTGAATTTAGTGTCAAAGAAAGAGTGAATTCCACTGGAGCTGCTTAGCTAATTTGGACAGTCTCCTACAGTTGCTAATGAAGACAAAAATTGGTATAGAAGCCTCCTCATTGACTGCAGCCCAACCCAAGAGCTGGGCAAGATAAAACATACCTGGGATATATGACACCTAAAGAGAGAAAAGAGGACTGTGCAGCCACCACAGAATTTGCTCCTGTGTTTTTATCAAAGAGCAGAAGCAGCACCTGCTCTGAATGCACAACATGCAGCAGCAGAGGGAGGAAAAGGAATATATTTGACTACCAAACATCCATCTTACATCTCCAGCAGGAGAAGAGCTAGCCGGCGAAAAACAAACGTGAAGTAAAACGGGCATTTTCAGGGATGAACAATTTGCCCACAGAAGCCGTTCTGAAAATGAGAGAAAGGTTCAAATACTGACACAAACTGCTATCTTTTGTGGATTCCACTTGTATGTTAATTAAAGCATAAATCTGGACTCTAAGGAGATGCAATGTTTTCATGCTTTCTGTTGCAGTAGGCAAAATGAAATAAGAGCCTACAACAATCAAACACACAAACCAGCACAAACATGAGCATCAAGTCAATGTATAGATTTGCTCCAAAGGAACACCAGGTTACTAACAACATCACACTTACAAACTCTAAACACGTAAATAAGCTTATTTCTGCAGATCATGGTACTGGGAAATCTGACATTCACTGATCTCCTTCAATAAGAATGCGAAATGGTTACAAAATTAGAAAAGAAAAAAAGCACAATAGCACAACATCACGTTGCTTTTAATCAATGCAAGCAATTTGTTAAATCTAAGATGAAAGGCACTGGAATGTAATCCACTGCTCCAGGCAGGAGTTAACCAAGTTTATTTAGTGTTGAATTTCTTTCCAGATGGTTCACATTCACCTTGTATATCAAGGGGAAGAAAAAAAAAAAGGGTATACTTTTCACCATAGGGAGGAATCTGCCAAAGGATTTCCAGGAAAATAAGCTGATGGTTGTTACTGGGGAAACCTGCTCTCTCCAACCTGCAATTCTAGCTGTCTAACATCTGTAAATGTGGCAACCAATGAAAACATTAGTTGCCATAATTCAATTTAAAGAACGATTTAAAGGATGCAAACTAATACCAAGGAATGGGAATGCTATCCCTTTGCGGGGAGATCCCTGAACACACAGATCCACCTTCCCAGGTCTGAGAACACCAACAGGTTGTTTCTCCTGGATTTCCAAAGGGCACCGACTGCACCTCCACTGAACTCCATGGAAATTATCAACAGAGTGAAAGAAATGTTTCTGCAAAAAGAAGAGTTAGCCAAGAAAGCTCTTTGGCACATAGAAAGGCTACTGGTGAGAGTGCTTGATGTTTGAGAGTCCCAAGAGGGGGAGCAACAGCAATACTTCTTCCTTTAAAATGAATCTATAAGGAAGTAAGAGCCTTCTCAATAATTTGCAGAACACAGTTTACCCAAAGAATGCAGTTAAAAACTTAAAATGAAAACAGCTCCTGTCTTCTAAATGAAGTGCAGCAGCTGGTTGCCTATTAGTAAGCATAAACCCAATGCCAGGATGGCACCACCAGCGACATAATGAGGTTTCTAGAGGAACTCTCTTCATGGTTGAGAAAGTTCCTGGATAGATTGACCCTCCCATATAATTGCTCCATATTACCCATAGGAACAAAGTTAAATGAACTGAGAAGGGCAGGCCTTACTGTAAGTCATTATCAGTAACCACAACTGTCAGAACAATTCCAGTAACTTACTAATGGACTATATCGGCATTTCCTCAAATTTTACATGCCGTATACAGAACGACCATCCAGCAGAAGTGCTGGTTTCATTATTTCATCTGATTTAAAACATATAATTTAGATTATACCTTTAACCAAAGGAAAAAAAGCCCTTAAAACCGAGCAACACTGCCTTTTGATACCCAACACTGATCTCATGAAAAATGAGCTTTACCAAGATGACCTGCCATTACTGATTTGTTGGGCACACACAGACAAGATAGATGCCCAATTTACAAGAATCACAAGCTGTTCATAATCTGCACTGTAACAAAAAATATTGTGACACTTTTCTAGCTCAGTGGTTTTTGATTAAAGCTAGACAAAGCTAAAAAAAAATTATTCTTCTGCTCACACATTCCTCAGTAATCAAAAGAGAACACAAGGAGAAATATCTTCCAGAAAAGCCTCATCACATAAACAGCTTTGTAATTAATATCTTTTTAACTTCCAGCGAAGCTAACACAGAAATGAAGTGAGAGTTATCCTTGTGATGAGAACCCAGTTTTAATTTGGTACAAGACCCTAAAATACACATTGATAGAAATGTATTCTGCTTCCTAACTGCATTTTCACCTGCTGTGGTTTTGAGGGCTAGTTTGGTAGATGCAGGAAGCTGTAAGGCTTTCATTCGGGGCTTGGCCACAGTACTTAATGGTACAACTATCTACCTTTATTAAGTTTCAGAAACTTATTTATTAAGTTTCAGAAAAAAAAGTTGCATAGTTAACTATACAATATAATGAACACCCGTGATTCAAAATTTGAAGTGCACGATGCATTTAAACCATCTACAATCCAAATTCAGCATGCAGTTCCTTAATGGATGAAGATCCCAACTTTTTTTTTTTCTGACCCAATTTCATTGCGTTCTTAGGCTTGTCTTTTTATTTAAGACTGAACAAGCCTCATTTTTCTAGAAGTGTGACTGTACTCAATATAAACAAGTCTCTCAAGTGATTTTAGATTTGATAGAAACATTCTCAGCTGATGCCTTTTATCAAACCACTGGTATAGTAAGATATCTGCATAGCCTACCATACAGCAGCCAAAATTGATGAGAACCTCATTGTGATGCATTAATACAGAGGTTCCAATTAAATAAAGTCAAGAAGGACATTTATACAGTAATATGGTAACTTTCCAGAGGTACACTCTGTATTTGAGAAAAATGGAAATAAGCCCTATTTAACACAGCCATACACATAAAATTAAATTCAACAGCTTGTTTGTACAGGAGGTTCCAATAGCAAATAATGAGTGAGCACTTTGGCCTTAAAGAAAAGGAAAGTCCATGGCCACACTGACAAGAATCCAACCTGCTGCATTACAGTAAGTGATTCTCAGATTCCACAAGAGAAATTCTGTAGAACTCCACAATTGTTGATTCTGTTCAAAAGATGCACCTACTTTTCAGAACCAGCCCATGTAAGAAGGATTTATGATTTCAGTTCTTGTCAAAGTCTTAATTTCAAAACAGACCTGGAGAGGGGGGAGCTGTCCTAGTTAAGAAACAGTGTTGAAAGGAAAGCTAAAAACAAATAAAACAGGCATCACTGACTTGTTTATTTCTGAAACCAGCAAGAAACTTCAGAAGCAAACACAGAGCTCTGAAGTTTGAAGTGTGGTTTTATATTCCTCACTCTCTCCAAATCAAGGCCATGGTGCTGTTTCTAGGGTAAAGCCCAGAACACGAGCAGAGTTTTAGACCCAACCACCCTTTTTCCATAAATCTACACACTCTGTTCTGAGGGTTTGCTCTCTAGTTTCTGCAGACCTTTAAAAAGGTCTAGGACAGTTTCTGCAGCCTCTTTCCTGGGGATACATGGAAGTTCATGCATAAACCTTCATATTTTACACAGACTGTGTGACTGCATCCTTTATCAACTGGATAATTCAATTTTGTACTGGAAGTTGCAAAGGCAGTCCCCAAAAGTAGGTTATGCGCATATGTCTGGTGGATTCGTTGGTTTTGTTCCCCTGCTCTTTCTTCAAATACTAATTTTTAGACATATTGAGGTAGAGAAACATCACGATGGTCATCAATGTCAGGGAAATCAGTGATTTCAGTATTTTTTTAAAGCAATCCAACCCTACGGAAAACATGCAAATAACCCTTGAGAGATTAATATAATCTTTGGTTTAATGTTTTGGGGTAGGTTTGGTTTTTTAAGTCCTAAATACAGCACAGGAAGATGAAAAGCACTAGTTGATTTTACTCTAATGAAGCTCAAGCTATTTTTAGAGAGAAAACCTCTTTTAAATCCTGAAATGCCTGGCTGATTTTCATGCTCTTTTATTAAGTTATTTATAAATAATAATGACACCCAGGAGAGCATCTTCCTTCACTGCCTGCAAGCTTTGAATCTCCCCAAATTCTCATTAAACTACTTCAGTAACTCGCTCATACAGTCATAAAATTACAGTCATGCAATAAGCAGTGAAGTTTCCTTTTTTCCAGGAGACATGACCTGTCTCCCTCATGGAGGATTATTTACTATCAAAACAAGGAAAAAGTTAATTTGTGCTCAGACTGGTGTTGTAGTTAAGTATATGATATCCCCAAGCCTGGTACTCAGTCTGGGACTGTGACAGGGGAAGCTGATCCAGCTACTTAGGAAATGGGCTTGTGTCATTCTGCCACCAATCTTCAAGACATGGAGGTTCTGCCAGCAGCCTTGGAAATAAACCCCATTCAGTTCCATGCAGATCCAAGGCTAAAGAAAAAAATCACTGATGCGTAACTGCAATTGAGAAAACTCTGCAGCAACAGGAGACAAAGGAGAAAGAGAAAACAGGATCGTATTTTGAAACAGGATTGCAGTACAAGTCCTTGTGCATGTTTAAGGAAGCTTTTGCAATACCAAAAATCCGCCTTTGTTCAAAACCTTTCCTTGAAAAGCATTTTATTTGTGCTGCTGCTGAGACACAGCATATATCCCTACCCAAAAAATCCATGTTACCTTACTGACTGACTGACCACCGAGTATCTGTAATTACCACAGTCACTCTCACTGGCTCACTGAGCCACTAACACACACTTTTAAGGCAATATTTTCCCAAACTCCCTTATTCCAGAAGCAAAGAAAACAAGTCCATGGCACTTAGGAAAACAGTGACGCACCGTTGCCAGAGCTCCTGCAATTAACAGCCATCAGAGAAACATTTTAACTCGGATTCCTCAATCTCTCCTTGCACTGTATCCTCCAATTCAACAAAGTGCTGTAGCCTTTCGTTACTGCACAGCAAGTCTGCAGCCAAATTACACCATATTCAGTGTTTCTTGGCAAACACTCCAAATCAAGGCCATGGATAGCACGGACCATCCTTTCACAGCAGATCTGCCTTTTTTTTTTCCATAACTGTTATAAAGCAAGGAAAATTATTCATTATCAAGGGATGCTTCATTTAAAGTATCTATTAAAATTAAGAGAATGGAGTGACAAGAACACCACATTCTGCTTTGACGTGAACAAAAATAAGCTTAATTTAGTTTTGCAATTAAAAAAAAGAAAAACAAACAAAAAACTCAAAAAAAAAATCAAACAAGAAACCTTATTGGGCCTGAGTAAAGCGGAGCTCAGCAATTCTGAGGCTGCAGAGCAGGCAGCCAGCCGGCACCCAAGGAAGAGGCTTATCACACTCCTCCCTCCCTGCTGCTTCCCCAACTACCTTGGGAAGGAAAAAGAAATTGGTGAATTAGCTGGTTTTCCTACAATCTTTTTTTTTTCCAAGAGAAGATGAAGGAGATGCAGTGGTGAACCATCTATCAGCTGGAACAGTAACTGCCCAGGCCCCTGCCATTGGAGGTGAGAGAGGGGATGGGAGACAACAGCAATTCCCCAGTTTTAATCCAATACTGAAGGTTCCAGTGAAATCCATGGGGACCTGAGCAGCATCAGCACCGTGAAGGGAAATGAGGGTGTGCAGAGCAGAGAAGAATAACAAAGAAAAGAAAATTAAATTAAGGTTGACAACTGGTAGCTTTTTCCCAAAAGATCACCACACCAGTAAACAAAACCCCTGTAAGGTGTGTCAGCATTTCATTAAGCAGACTTCTCCCTGCAAATCAGTACTGAAGTAAAAATCTGTAAGCAACATCAGGGTTTAGAGGAAAAACAGTCAACAAGTCCCTCCCTTTATTAAGACCCGGACTGTATTACAAACAAAGTTTGAAAGCAGTTTCCTGGTGATTATTCTCTACTGAATGTGTCCATTTCTGCCCAAACAACAACAGGAAATTTGAAATTGTTCTGCTGAAAAATGAAATGCAATAGTAATAAAAATATTTAATACTCCAGACTACTTCACATATGTGAAATACTGCACGAACATTAATTTATCCTAATCATCTCCAGGAATCAGGTATGTATTATTAATAGCACCTTTACACAACTGCTGTAGATTCCTGCTATTTCTTTTGCTCACTTCTCTTTCCCCTTTCACATGTGGAACACATCCCTCTGATTTGTTTTGCTCTCCTGCTTTTCTCCTTCAAACCTTCTCACCCGCCTGCTCTGGCACCCTTACCCTCTCTGTTCCCAGTGCTACACATTTTAAGACACACAAGGATGTTTTGTGTTCCTAACAAGCCTGAACATTTTGAGCAGGTTCATCTCATCTACCTGCATCACTTACACCTGATACTCTGAGCTGAAGAATTTTTTACTGGATAGACTGATAGTCTCAGGCCAGAAACACACAATCTGACAATTAAAAACAAAGCATAGGCACCTGCTTCACCACCAGACACTTCTTTTCCAAAAGGACAAATGTCTAATTTTTGAGTACTGGAGCTGAGTAATAAAGGAATAGTCACATACTGGCCCTATAATGACAAAACAAATCTACTACAGCAAATGCTGATGCCCACAAAGTGGTCTAGCTTTCATCTAGTTTTATGAGGAATTCATTGTAGGTAATAAAATCTGTAATTTCTATCTAAAGCTTTGAAGCCTTCATCAATTTTTACACAAATTCATCAGTATTGCCTCATATGATATCATCCACATCCAATGCAAGTACCAACACAAGGGAAGTTTCTGCTTGCGTATACATGCAATATCCCAAATTTAATCAAACACATTAGTTCCTTCTTCACTGACTTAGGCTGTAACTCATCAATAACTGCAAAATTTCTCAGGGCAAACACTCGGTTGACAGGATTCTTTCTTCTGAGGCAGCACTTTTCAGAGCAGTTTTAAAAATGCTAAGCTAGATCTATTCATCAAAATTGTTTACTTTAGATGAAAAACAGTATTTAAAGAAAAAGGATGACTTGTTTACCTCCCTGGCCAAAAGCACACAAACAGAAAAGATGAGACACTTTACTGAATGGCATAGACCCGAGAAAACAAGCATTCAAAACTCAACTGCAAACATGATCATGGTGGATTTGATATTTCCTTAACCATCTGACACACCAAAAGACCTGAGATATCAGGTAAAAATACTAATAGGGCATCAATAGTCAACAAGACCTGTCTTCCAGCCTCATTTCAACTAACAGGTGTTAAAATTTTCATTAAAAAAATGAGGCATCTTTTTTTTTTTTTCTTTCCAGAGGTAGGTAACACTATCCATGAATTACCAATATAGAAATTAAGTGGGAAACTGAGTGACATGGAAACTTTATGCCTCCTATCCTCAGTCAAAGCTTCTAGACAAATCTCCTTTCCCAGTAAAACTCAGGATCAGCCGATTAATAAAATGAACTGAACCAGCAGTGAAGCTTCCAGACAAAGGATATGCTTTCTCTAACCCTCCCAGAACTGGGGTGCAGCAGTACAGAGCCCTGCACACCCCCAGCCACAGGGCTAATCCTGAAGTGGGAGTGCACACACACGTGTGCCAGCAGCACTGACACAGCAGCAATCCCACCTCAGGAAAGCAAATCCAAACGGATCCACAATCCTCATGGCTTAATGGATGGTGGGTTTCTCTATTACAGGCTTAGCAAGTGTTTGCACAGCACTTCAGCTCCTGTCACTCCCCTGGTGCTTAATGTCCATACGGTGGATGCTTTCATTCATCAAAATTTTGTACTCATAGATTTATTTATTTTTCATCTCTCCTCCTTTTTCACGGTTACCTACAAATGTAAAATTAACACGGACAGACTGTCCTTCACTCTCAGTCTTTCTAGAAGAATCGATGTTCAAAATACAACAGAAAAATGAAAATTTAGGTAAAAAGCAGAGGTCTATCCAAAGTCCCTCCCAGAAAAGAGCTTTCTGTCTCTCCTCCTCTTACTCCCCAGTGAGATACCACCCCAAACAATACAGCCCTGAGCTGCCAGCGGGCTTTTTAAAGAGCATTCATAGAAAACACCACCAAGAGTAAACTCAAGTTTCCACTTCTCCTGCCTCAGATGGTAACACATAAAGAAGAAAGGCTGACAGATGAGCCTGGTTCTCTGCAGCAGGGTAACAGCTCATGCATTGTATGTTACCAGATCATAGAATAAATATGTAATAGGTTAAAGTACTTAAAATCATAAATTAAGCAGGGTCAAGACAAAGTGAACTCTCTGATATACGATACAAATGTATTATTCCTGTGGCGTTATTTCATTACTCTGCAGCATGTAATAATGCTCTTGCAAAGTTTATGTTCCATCTCCATTCTTCAAGTTCTTTTCGTAGGTTTCACAACTTCACTAAAAATACATTTGAATTTTTACTGTTGTGCCTTTGTGACAATGTCTGTATATTTACCACGTAGCTGTATCAATTAGTCTGGCACCATGATTTACTGCACTGCAAATACACAGTGTGAAACTCAAAGCTTCGCAGCTTATTGTAGGAGCACGTTTGGTATCATCTGCCAGCTCCTGGTGATTTCTTGGGCTTTTACAGCGTTTTGGCATTAATAGCTCATTAACTGCATTCTCTGAAGACAAGTATGTTGAAACTCTTTAATAATTTCCTCGGCCAGTATCTCTTTCTGAGCTTACTGATATTCAATTCTAAAGTTTTGAACATCTTGCAAGCTTTGGTTTCTCGCCAAGGTTATCTTCCTTGTTTCTACACCAGATTTCTTCAAACAGTTATCTCCACATTGCAGTAGTATCCCATGATTAGTTTTGGCTCTGTTTTTCGAAGATTCACAAATCACACTTATTTCCTGTTTTCTTTTTCTCAATCTTGGGGGTTTTAGTTGTCTATATTTTTAAGTTTTAACATTTCCAACTAATCACCTAGAAGATGGTTTAACTGTCTCTGAAACTGCCTTATTTAATACTATTTTCATACATTTTTATCCTAAAAAATACTTGAGTGTTTGTATGTGTAACAAGATCAAAGTAATCAATGCCTCAAATTCTAGGCTCAAATTCTGAAGAAATCTGTAAGATGTTTTAAGCTTTCCTCTCATTTCAAACTTTTAAAATAGTGCACTCAGAGGAACATCTGTTTTCCATATTTTACAACTCCAGAAATATTTTATTGGTAGCTTTCTTTAACATAATACCAAATGTATAAAAGTATTTACTACCCCTCCAATAAAAAAAACCAAACACAAAGCAAAACCAAAAAAACCCAAACATAACATCTAGAAAGAATCTGGTTTTCCCACACTAACTGATATTGATTCTTCAAAGAACAACATTTCAGGTAACATTCACCTCCAAAATATTAAGACTAGGGGGGTTTTCCTGGAAGCTTTACTTTTCCTGATCATATACATTTCGTATTAAATTCAACCTAACATAAATTGTAATTCAAGTTTTAAATTAATTAATTTCTATGTTTTGAAGACACTAAAGACAGTTGAGGATAAAGGGGTGGTAAGCCACAATCGAAAAATCCGGGCTTAATTTCCCATAAAAGCATTTTATGTAGTCCTGGCTAGAAGTTAAAGTTATCTTAAGAAAGCCACAGGTAATTTTTTATTTATTTTTTTAATGAAAGCGTGCCCTCTGGTGTAAGGTTGAAGATTAGCACAACTACAGTCAAGAACATAGAACTGGTATCAGTGCTACTTCTTGACTATCCAGAAAACATGAACCTTCCAGAGCTTTTCCTTCGGAGCTGTTTAGCTTTTGCTAAACAAGAAACACAAAAAGCACCTATTTACTCATAATCTAATGCCCCCTCAACAAGAATAAGAAGAAAGTGCTTTCTATTTCCTTGTTACCTCGGCCAATATCCTACAGTCAATTTGCAAATACTTAAGTGCACAGGTGATTTTGGAATTAGCATTTTCCATCACCTTTTGTACACATTCAGTAGAATCAAAAGAAAAAAAGGTTCTTCTCTGTGTGACTCTGAGAAAGAAAGGATATGAATGGGAAAACCAGCTAAGTCATTGGGACTTTCTGCTTTGTTTTCTAACCCTTATCCCAGTTAGTATAGTGAAAACACATCTAACTTTCTTAAGAAGAGAGGAGGCCAAGCATGAAGTCTGAGTCACAAGTGACTTGCAAAAGCCCACTCAAGACAATATATAAATGTCACTTACTGCTGACAATATCCTAAAGTCAAAATCACTGAAAACTACTACAATTACTACCTGCCACGTGCATGGCACAGTCAGCATGAGCAAGGAATGCTTATGCAGCTGTGTAAGTAGCAGAGCTGTCAAACAATCCATAGTGCAAGACAGTCATTGTGGACAGTATCTACAAAAAGACAAAGTTTTCACCCATACTTGAAATTAAGACTCTTTCATTCCCCAGAGAAGTTAGACACCTTGAACACAAGCAAAAAACAAATAACACGTACTTTCGAAGGTGCTCGTGTTCCTTCAGGAATAGTTCTGTTCTTCTGTTATTCACTCCAGACCCACTTTTATATGATCTAGAAATGTAAAAAATAGTAAGAGTTGAAAAATATTTTTCCTAGAGGCTTCTCATGATATAAGATTCACTGATTTACATATAATGTGTGTTACTCTGAACTGACCAGACTGAAAATTCCTGGATATTAACAACATGACTTGGCATAGCATAATAGTTTTACTTGAAAAACACGAATTCCTTTTCAGTTAAAAAAACCCAACAAATCAAACCAGAATCTTATCACAACCTTAATAAAAGTCATCAATTCAAATAACTTTTTTGCTTTGCTCAGAGCAGAGATGAAGCAGCCATTCCAAGTGTTCTCCTACAGGAGAGCTGCTGCCTTCTCCCTCCAAGAACAGTCCCGTGCCATTGCTGTAACACACAATACAACTTACTCGATATCTTTTCGTACTGATCCCAACAGATTCTCCCTCTCTCGTATTGCCAAGAAGTTTGCTTTGGTTTTGTGGAATTCATGCGTATAATCCTGTAATGAAACAGTTACACCAAAACGAGGGTTGCGAGATCAACTTAACAAAACAATCAACTTAAGCAAGATCCGACCATCTTTTAAAAAATGTTAACTGTTCTCTAATACAATGTGCAAGAGCGACTCATTAAAGCAACACCAAAACCACTTGGAAGTTAATGCAAAGTATTAACTGACTGGAACGTCGGTTCCAATGGGCTGACAGTGGAAAAACAAAAAGCAAGATGGGATCGGTGGCATGTAATTGTTCTGGTAAAACATTCAAGCAAGTGATATCAGCACTACTAATAATTACTCCAAACAAAGCAACAAAATAAAAGCAAGAAGGACACACGTTTATACCTGCAATATGTCTCTGTGACGCTGTAACGTGTGCATCAGTGCAGCATTCAGGGACGGGACTCCTGCGCTGTTTGTGTATTCGGCCATTTTATCATTTATTCCAGTAAGCTAGAGAAAGGGGGGGAAAAAACAAAACAAAACATGAAACGGCTTATTTTCATAATAAAGTTATAGTGCTTAAGTTGAAGTAGCTATCTCTAACGACAGACACACACCTTCAGAAGCACCTATTACTCACACTAGTATTTCCTAACATTCATCACAGAAACCCCTACTACAATATTTTCTAGATGCTACTGAAGTAAAACCACAGTAGCTTGAGTTACCTTTCCCAGAAGTTGTTCAATCTCCACAGCCATAGTCTCAAACATTCTGTCCTGGCTTGACCCATTTAAGAGAGGAGTTGTGTCAGAGCTAAGGAAGAAGAGGAGTAGCAGTTACTGAAAAGTACATCACCTTTTCATGAATGCAAGAAATAAGGAAACACTAGTGTTAGGTGTTGGAAAGCTCCACTACCCAGGTTTCCTAGAAAGATGAATTAAGCTCAGAAAGCTACATTTTCCTATCACGCATGTCTTTAACTCTTATCTGAGCTAATGATACAGTGTCACTTGGGGAAAACTTAACTTCTCCTTAGAAGATAAGCCTGACAGCAAACACTACCAGTTCATGTCTAGTACAAACGCCCTTCTCTGCCCAACTATTAAGCTTGATTCACTTGTTTATTGGCAGGAGGGAGCACTGCACTATTAGCATGTTACAACAGCTACACAATTACACCTTAATAAGACAGTGCTAGGACAACTCACTGACCTATTAAGCAGTTGATGTTCTACCAAGCAATACAAACCACACAATTTATCACAATTACATTTGCATACAACACACCTTCCCTATACTTTTTAAGATAAATTAAAACCACAATGAGATTTATTCCACAACGGAACACAAGCACAACCTGTAGAAGTATGACAGCTAATACCTTGCAGAGACTACTCTTTGTTTTGATAAACTACCATAACTAGAATAAGAGAAATAAGTTTTGCACAGGACAGCAAAAATAACCAGAACAATCAAATTACATAGATTACACAGGTAACAGCACAGATCTAGAAACAAGGGAGAGACCAGGACTCTAATTCAAGAGTAACGTGATCATTCTTGAAGCACTCTCAGGCTTCCAGAACCAGATATTTACAGAAAGTTTCAAAACTGATTCAATTATTCAATTATCAAATAAAATAAGTAAAAATACCAACACGAGCATACAGTAGTCACACTGTACAACTGATACATAGTTTTGGAACCTATAGTTAAGAAGCAAAGGATGGCAGTTTATAAAGATTGTGTACAGCAACAGAGAAGTCAATAATTACTGCTGTGGAAGTGCAGGGAAAACATCAACTCTGGCCCATAAGCTAGAAAGACTTGAAAAGTTTTACCAGTCAAACATAAATCTACCTAAAGCAAACAGGAACTATTCATACATATATACACAGACATATGTACTGATCTGGTTCATATATAAAGCCATATAGAGAGCTCTCACGATTATTACTCTTATTAGGAGAAAGCCAGAAAGAAACAGCTACCCCTCCTAGAGGGAGGGCTGGTCCTCTATGCAACCTTGCATCAGTCACAGCTGCTCAGTGCTCCAGTTCCCTCATCATTAAAACGGATCACAAATACCACACTACCTGAAAGGTGTAAGGCTAAAGGTGAGGTATTGAAGCCCCTGAAAACTCCTGCTAATTTAATACAAGAAAAACTGGAAAATAAGCCATGAGTAGCAAGCATTAAAAAGCTGTCTCTCATTAATTCACACGCTAACTCCACAGTTACAGACTGGTTTAAATTCAGCTTCCCTGAGTGCCATGTAAGCTCTCACGATGCACTACTGCAGCCCACACACCTTTCTGACTCACTTGCCAATATCGCTCAATACTGCCACAAGACCAACACCAGCACCACAGCACGAAGAAGTGCTGAAAGGAGCTTCCTAAGCAGCTCAGCATAAAAGCCACAGGTGGGACTAGCATTCAGCAAATTATAAAAAACGAATCAAGTACCACAAGCAGCGTTTAAAATGTAAAGAAATGGGCTAGTACCTATACCTGTCGCGCCTTCCGTCTCGGGTGCTGCTGTAGCTGGTGCAGAGTTTGCTGAAGGAGACCAGCTTCAAGTCCAGCTCGTTCTCCAGCTGCCTCGCCTGCTTCCTGAGATCTGAGGGCGGCCCAGAGCGGGGGAAGAGTCACAAACCCGCAGGGTGACCCCACAAATTTAGCGGGAGGGAGGGGGAACACGCGTTTTCACCAGGTGCTCTCAAGCACAGACCCCTCAGAGCCCCAGAGAGGGGATCCCCACAGGGAAGGGGGGGCCCTGCCCTCCCCGCGCTGAAAGGGGGGTTTCCCGAAAGGACACCCTCAGGCCCCGTCCCCCACGACCGGGAAGGTTTGGCGCATGGTGTCGCCTCCCTCATCGCAGGCCCCGGGGCCTCCGCGCCGGGCACCGACACCTCATGGCTGAGAGGCCGACGGGGCCACCGCAGCCTCCAGGCTTGGGCGGCACCGTGCCCCCCCCCACCCTCCCGGAGGAGGGCAGAAGGAACCGGCGGCGGTTCCACCGTGCCCGGGTCGGGCTGTGCCCCGGGAGGGCCCCTCAGACCCGTAGCCGCCCCGTCCCCGCCGCCCTCGGGCCCCACTCGCCTTCCCAGTAGTTACTGCTTCCCGCCGCCATCTTTGTTATCCAACGTCAGCCGCGGCCCGGCGAGACCGCGCCGCCGAGGACGGGCCAGAGCGTCTTCCTGACGGCGCGGCGGCCGCCGGGACGGGGGGACCTCCCGCTGCAGCGCCCCCTAGCGGCTGGGAAGCTCCTTCCCCCGGCGGCTCCCCGTACGGCGCCGAGCTCCGAGGCGGGGGAGGCACCGTTCCCGGTTCCCCCTCCAGCCCCGACCCCCCCACTGCCCGTTGGAGGAAGAACGAGACCAACCCATCTGGACATCAAAATAGTTTTATACAGATTATTGGATCTCAGTCTACAGGTAAAAAAAACCAGAGGGCCCGGCTGAAGGCAGAGCCACGCCTCGCCTCACGCCGCCCCCTCCCGCTTCCAGGGAAAGGCAATTCAAGTCCCTTTTTAAAAATGTACATTTGAAGGCACAGTGCACGGACCGACACGCTCCAGGGACAAGCGCCCGCGGGAGGGGGGGACCGGCTCCTCGCCTGAAGCAGCACAGGCACTCCCGCGGATGGACGGACGGACAGAGGACAGACAGACTGAGGGCTTGGGGGGGGCCGCTTCCAGACAGCCCCAGCATTCACTCCCTGCGCCTCCGAGCACAGAGCCAGAGGCAGCCACCCCCCTGGGTCCTGCTGCATAAAGCCTCACATCCACTCACCTGAAAAGTAGGCGCCTACTCCGTGCTAATTGCAAAATGCTCCCAGAGACCTATTGCTAGTGGGACAAAGCCAGGCCAGCCCAGTCCGTTACCTGCTGCCAGAGCACACAAAGCCCACACAGGAGCCCTAAGAGCCATTTGCAAACTCAACTTTAATATATAACCCCAGCTGCGTCTCTCCTTAAAGCCCCCAGAAGCAGAAAAAGTTGGGAGATGAGGCAGGGTTAACGCCATTGTGTGCCGGTGTGCTGCAGCACATTACACATGGACAAGGGTAACTGCCCAGGACCAAACCCCACTTGGTGCTCAGCTGGTCCCCACCTGGACTCCTGCAGAACAAGAACAGCCCTTTCACACCACAGCAATATGGGACCAGAGCATAGGGAACACCCAGCCTCCTTTCCCCAGTCACAGCACACCTCCCCAACCAGATTTTATGTGTTTCTTGCAATATAATTCCTCATGGAACTGGTGTCCAAGGGTCATCTTTGTTCCCCCAGAGAGCTGCACAGAATCAGCTGAGATGATAAGCATGTCAGCATGTGGTTCTGGAAGGGCATCTGCTGTGGAAAAAGATGAGGAACAGCTCCTTCCCCAGTTGACATGGCCCAACAGCCTTCAATGGGGAACCCACTGTGCTGTTCCCCCAGAGGGGACAAGGTCAGAGCCATGCAGAACAGACCCCATCATAGATTTAGGTACAAACACCCCCCATGGACACCACAGGCAGGTTTCACTAGTGGACAGCCCTAGGCTGCTGGAGAACACATCAGTTCAGGGCAAACTAGATGCCCAAGACATTGCTGCACCAGGCCCCTGTGCACTGGAGCTTGGGTCAGTAGGGCAAGAATTGAAAAAGAAAATGAGCAGCAAGAAAATAAGTGCCTATTCTAACCCCAGCCTTCTGCCCAGAAAGCACAGGAACACCACAGATGCATAAAGGCTTTGGAAATCAAACATTTCAGTCACTCTTCCCTTGTGGGTATCCCTTCTATTCCCCAATAAATGTAGTGTGTCTTTGGGGATGCACATTGCAGCTCCTCTTTCCAGCTTCCTGCCAAGTGCTACAACAACAAAATTTGGCTGCTTTTCCCTCCTCCTTCAGCATGGCCGTTTAGCACCTTCCTCATGCCTTGCACACAGGCCCCCGCAGCAGCAGACACAACTGCAGACACACAAGCAGGTGGAGCTCTTGCTGCATAGCTCAGCAGAACAGAGCAAAGTCAGCAGGCTACCCTGATGCCTACCATCACCAGAGCTTGATGAGAGGGTGTTTCCAAAGTGCTCCAATCACTAAATGGTATTAGGTGGACAGTGGCAAATGGTGTAGCTTTTCTTCAAAATTTTAGACTGTAGTTGGGCCATAAACACTCCCATGACCTCTCCCTGCTGCTCCAATAATGCTCAAATATGAAGCAGTCAGACTTCACTGTTTCCTCCTGAATAGCGGTGGGCTTGAGCAAAACTGATCAGGTGGAGTCAGTAACTGATTGCTTTTCTACAGTATCCACCACAATCAGTTTATCTATTTGCTTATCAACCTTCTGTTGCTCTTCCAGATACCGTGCTGCTGTAACACTAACACAATACTCCAAAGGCCAAGTCTACTACACAAAAAAGAAGCAACTGAGGGTGATGGGGGTATAAAGTTTCCTTCTTTCCCAAAAGTCAGGACAGCAGTACTGCAGAGCAGGCAAGCAACTGAAAACTCTCCTCAGAGTTCACCCAAGCTCTGACATTTGCTCCGTTCTCCAGCTTACATCAAGAATGGATGTCATCTCCCCCAGGTTTCAGGATGCCAAGTCACTGCCTGGAATTAGCAACACATTAGAGATGCTCCACAACCACTGCAGGTCATAGTAGGCCACAGCATCTCACGGTGGGGAAAAGCCCCAAGGGAGCAGCCAAGAACCAAATACAGTCTTTTTCTGAGGACTGCTATGCAGAACGTGGAGTCAAGTGAAGGATCTGCCTTCCCTCAAGTACAGAATGGAAAACATGAAATCAAAACAGGTAGAGAAACTGCTTTGGAGTGTTTTAACTATGACCCCATGCAGGTCTTAGGGCACTTCCCCACCATCTGCTCACTGTGCTGAGATGCTGGGGAAGTGCTAGGAACTCTGCAGGCCACCCTGTTATCTTTCAAACAACATCATGTGAACCTCCAGATCTTGACCCAAAAATGAAACAAGCCAAATCTTAGCCCAAACACAGCCTCCAACACCCACTGATTTGCATGTATGTAGGAACAGAGCAAATAGTTGGCAAGTTGGGAGCTTGGAATTTGGGAGCTGCCACCCACACCTCTGGAGGACACATCCTGCAAGCTAATGTTTCAAAACTGAACCACAGGGATTGCCCCCCGCCACCGGGTCTGGTCCATGGGAACCTCCATTCCTGCTCAGGAGGTGTCAGTGTTTGCTGGAGTACAATGTTTCTTCTTCAGTGTCTGTTTCATCCTGGAATTCATGGCTCAGGAGGGACTTCTTTGAGCCAGTAGACATCATGCGGATTTCATCCTCGTAATCGTCATGGTGCTGCCGGAGGCGGTGGAAGCCATCCTTGTGTCTGTTGGACTTAATCGAGCAGACACACCAGATGATACAGGCGGTGAGGACCAGAGCAGACATACTTGCACCTGCCAGACAGAAGACATTAAAATTAAAGCCTTGTTCCCCGACTCCAGAGGCTCTAAGACTTGCCACCATCTCTCTTCCCTCCTACACAACCACTTCCCTCACTTCACTGTGACTCTGCTCCTTCCTCCCAAGCCACAGAAGACAGGCCATGCAGGAGAAGTGCTCCCAAAGCTTTACTTTTGTGTCTGCAATCTAGGATAGCATCACTGAGCTGCTCTGCAGACCATGGGGTATATACTCCAGCCTCCCCAACAGCTGCCACCTTGACAAAAATAATGTCTTAATGCTTACCTGGTGCCACACGACTCAAAGAAACCCTGGAGAAAAGCAAGTCCTCCTAGTTCCCAGCTCTATGCACAATAGGCTCTCCCCATTCCAGGCATCTCAAAGTCCTTACCGAACCCTACAGACCCTTGCAACACTCTCCTCTTCCTCCCTCCCATCTGCCAGCCCAGCACCACCAGATCCAAGGGTTGTTGGACCAGTTCACAAGGACAGGCCCGTGTTCAGAAGGGAAAGCACGAGATGGCTTAAATGCAGGCTACTTTTCCAGTTCAGTGAAGAGAAGGGTCATTGTCAGCACAAACCGCCACAGAAAGCAAAGCTCAAAGCTTTGATCAGAAGTGTCACTTTACCTGCAACTGTTACAACCAGCTCCCTTGGCAGACCAAATATCCTGTTTTCGGTGTCAAATATAATGAATACAGAGCTGGGTGCATCATGACGTACAAAGACCTGCAGGAAGACACAGAAGATCAGACTGTCTCAAAGCTTGCACCTCTCTTAGGTGTCCACACACAAGAGGTACTTGCCAACCAAGGAAGGGCTGGCTGGATGCCAAAGACAAGTGCAATGGAAAGAAAAGCTACTACCCAAAACAACCCAGAGCTGCTAGGAAATTCTTCTCCATCCATTGTACCAAGGCAGAAGACAGTTACACCGGGCACACAATCAGCAGCTAAACATAGCCAATGAACCAGAGTCCAAACAGGGGACATCTTTAGGGGATGTGACAGGAGCAGAGGGAAGATTTCCCATACAGACATTCACACACCTTGACGTGTTTCTGCTGGTACCCGTCGGCTATCGCATTGATGTTATGCAAACCTGGAGCCAACAACACATGGAAGTAGCCACCTTCTTTAGTATACACCCTCAAACCTTCATTAAGAACGATGGTAGCTTTAGAAATTGCCTTGCCACTCTTGTCTTGGACAAACCCATGGACTCCCTTATGAACCTGAAATAAAACATTTCAAACACTTCACTTTCAGATACAAGCATATGTCAAATTCATAACTAAAACAGTATCTAATCTTCCCCTCAAAATACAGCCCATTCTCCTCCATCCCTGAGCCTAATAAATAAAAGTCCATGATACTGCAAGGGCTGCTCAGCCCACCATGAGGCAAAACAGCACAGATGTTTCACTCTCATGTCAACACGTTTTCTGGTCACTTGCTGTCTCTGTTCAATCCATCCCTCATGTAGTCTAAATTGTGACCGTCTGTAATTACATAGCACCAATAAAACCACAAAGACTCTCCATACTACTCTCCTCCTCCCCACCCAGCCCGCTTCTTTCACTCCTTAATGGAATTTCTTCTCTCAGACTAGGGCTCACCTCCACCAGCATGCTGAGGAGAGATTTCCTGTGGTCTGCCCACAGCCTGGGGAGTTGTCCTGCACTCGGGAAATAACAGCAGCCAGTATAAACAGTGATCTCAGGACAATGACCAAACATAACGCTGAAATCCTGCAAAAACCAAAAGCACAGTTACAACAAAAGAGGTGGTCTTTAAAAAGTGCAGCTGGAAGTGGGCAAGTTTTGCCCAGAGATCAAAAAAAAAAACACCACAAAAAACCACCTGCTTTTTGATGCTCATTTAGCAGAGATGGAAAGCTTTGTGCCACATGACGTACCTTCATACTTCCCAAGTGACTGTGCCATTCAGACCCACGGATCACACCACCAGGAATATTCTCATCTGTTAGAGCAAGAACACAGCTGTCAGGCAGATCTGCTTCAAGCAGGATCTAGCACAGGCTAACGGGAGGGTGAAAGGATTCAGCCAAACATACCTGACTTATTTGGACAGCCTGGCTGGCCCAAATGCATCAGCGGATGGTTGTTCGCATACAGAGCTGCCAAATGCTTCAGGGTTTCTTTGTTCTCCACTACAAAGAGGAAAGTGAGGCTTTGAGAGTGCAACTCACTAAGGAGGTGGGACAGATTCCCATCCTAACCCCTTGATCCTGTACTGAATAGTGAAACACTTTGTTTGAGGGGCATTCCAGATTTCCTCCAACACTAAGGGATGATATCAAAAGCAGACTTTACTGGCCTTACTGGCTTTGGCAGAGGAAAAGTTGAAATACAGTTGTAAGAATGGAAATGGTAAACGTTTTAATTGTTAGCTGGATTCTGTAAGGTTTTATAGCTTTACTTAACGGTCTGTCAACTCCATATACAAAGGGCTGAACACAAACAGAGGCCACAGAACACAACCAGCTCAAGAAGTTCTTACACCATGTGGTCACATGAACTTCTACAGAGACAGCCCGAGGGTAACCGCGTGTGTGCAAGGCCTGGAGGACTTAGTCATACCTGTCTGTGCTGGCTTATCGTACGGGTAAGTGACAAGCAGAGATCCTCCATCTAGAGCAACAGAGAGGCTGAAATCCTGCTTCAATATCAAGTTCTCTATGATGGCTTTGGTCTCAGGCTCTCGTGTCCCCGAGTACCGGGAGTAATTGCCTGTAAAGCAGAACAACAAATAGAAGAGAGAATTGACAACCATTTCCTTTCTATCTGAGAGGAGAGCATTTGTGTCTGAAATTAAGTCTGCTGCATGTATTAAAAGGTATTTGTTGGATCTTAGCAGATGCACCTGACCAATCAAGTAAAGCACCTAGTCCACATGAAGAATTCATCTGCAAAGCTAAAGCAAACATGACACATCACTATTTCTCCAAGCTATTTACTTTTGTGATGCACAGGGTGTTTCGTATGTTTGCTCTCTCCTCAATGTCACCAAACTGACATTTTCTTAAGAAAGCACTTGGGATGATCCCAGCCAAACCTTGTCAGAGAGAACACCTTGTCCCCAGGAAGAGCGGGCATAGCACTGACACCGTGCTATGGACACAGTGGGCAGTTACATAGAAACCAGAAAAGCATGAAAAAAGGAGACCATTTCCAGGGAGCATGAACAGACGTCATTTTTCAGAAATGGGTGATTGAAAGAAATCAATTAACAGGAAAAAGACATTAGGGGCTATCTGACCTCTGGACTATTCCTAAAGAGCTCTGCTTCGTCTTTTCCTGGCAAATAAGGGACTGCAGATTACCATCCGTAAGGGGGATCCAAGCTCCAGGGCAGGAGCACTGCTCTCTTTATGGGAAGACCCTGTAACCCAATGACTACACCCAACCTCAGAGCAGCTCGTGGGAGACTTCTACAGCAGGACACCACTCATCACTTTGCTTTAATTTGCTTTACTTGTGAAGTCTGTGTCCAGATCTCTGCCGTGAGCATTACTCTGGCCTATCTTCGACGTGCAGCCTCTCTCCTGCGCTATCTCACGTCCATCTGGATTTAGGGAAGGCACAATCACAATCCGCGTTCGGTCAATCAGCTGAATGGAAGGAGAAGAAACAGTACATAAAGTGCAATTAGTACATAAAGTTCATCGTCTGTATCTCTCATTCACCTGGACCTCATCCTAGGAACTGCTGCTTATATTCAAATCAGCACCCAGAGGTTCCCATTGGCCCCACAGATGTCACGCCACCTCCCCATTATGTGTGAGACCACTGCAACCTACAAGCCACTGTTAACAAGTCTCTCCCAGGGAGCACTGTCTTCTCAGGATACAACTGGAAGGCTCCGAGATGGTCCCTCACATTGGCTTCTCACCTTCGTAACAGCAGCGTTCTTCTTGTAGTTCATGCAAAGAAATTCTGCCAGTGCCAAGAGGAGCTCCGTACCAACGGGAGCGTTGCCATGAATACCAGCAACAAAACGGATCTTTGGTTCCTCAGGCTCAGACTGATTGGGCTTGTTGGAGATCTCGAGGGACCAGATCTGACGGAACTCAACGCTCTGACCCAAACTGCAAGAGAAGAAAAACCAGAGCATCAGCTCAGGAACAGAGCTGCCACCCCTACCCTGGCCTCATGGAAAATCCCAGTGTGGAAAGGAACTGCTGATAACCTCCATGAGGAGGCTGCAAAGACAAGTGGCACACAAAACACAACCACATCATGAGATATTTGCAGCAGCACTGAGCCAAATTCACTATAAACATGAGTTCAACATAAGCATCTGTATAAGGATGTATCCAGGGCCAGCTGAATAGGATGCCCAACTCTCCATATATCTCTATACAGCCTACAACATCCGCATAAATGTGGAATTGCTACAAGCCTCTCTGCTTCCAATGTTGTGGGCTGGTTTTTGCTTTTTTTTTTTTTTTTGTTTCCTTCAGGGTGGGACACATTTGGACATCAAACTAATTTATAAAGCATACGGTTTAAGAGGACAAAAGAAGGCCTATTTCCAGTACTGCAGGAGTTGTTGCTACAGCCATGCCATTAAAGCTAGAAAACTGAATGCAAGCAAAGCAGGGAACACAATCAGGGCTGATGCAACTGGACAGACAATAGAGGCCACAGATGAGAAAAGCAGCCTTGGCACCAGCGGGGACAGCACATGAGCATGTTGTGCCTGGTAACAACAAGCAAATGAGGTCCTGGGACAAAGAGATTTGTCCTTTCTAAAGCTGACAGAGGGTAAGCGCTACAGGTCACAAAGGAAAGCAGAACACTGCAGCAGCTGGTCTCCTGCAGGAGGGCAGAGACCTTGGCTCGGGGCAAGTTAACTCAAACATGTCTCACACTATGGAATTGAAATCTGAAGGCAGACAATCAAAAAAAGGCCATTTGAGATTTCCAAGTCAAATTTTAATCACTTTATCTGGGGACACTCTAGAAGGGTAGATGTTGGGAAGGATTTGGAAAAGGCAGGAAACTGTGTGAAAAAGAGATACTTTCAGAAAGCTGGGATATCAATGCTGGGAATATCGCCAATCCCAGGCACCCCTGGGGAACTCAGAGCACCCCAGGTTTCGATCAGTAAAGTGATGCCTCAGGAAAAAGCACATGGATGCATCTTTGAGTCCCTGCAGCCAGTGCTCTGCCACCATGCCCTTACACACGGAGCTCCCTTGAACTCAGGGACCACAGGGAAAGCAGAGACAAGTTTCCCATCTCTGCACTGTGTTCTTGCCTTGTGATTTTGCTACTTTTCTACCCCAGGCTGCTACTCAGGGAGGAGGTGTGCACTGCTGCTTTAAGTTTTCACCTGGTGAGATTTGTGATGTGCGGGTAATTGAGGTACAGGCCTCGGAGGAACTCAGAAAGATCCTTGTAAGGGCGGTATCGGTACGGAGAGACATTCCCCGAGGAGGAAAGCAGGAGGTGCTCCAGGCCATTCTCAGCAGAGAGATCCTTGATCAGGGTCTCAAACTCCTTCTCATTGGGGTCACTGGTGTCTGGGGTGTTCAGGACCGGCACCTTCCCCTCCTCCACTTTGATGTCTGTCCTTGAAAGGGTGAAGTTGACCTGCACTCCACCTTTGCTGCCAACTTCCACCGTCTTAGTGACTGGATCATACCTGCCCAGGGAAGACAAGGCACAAAGAAACGTCAGGGGTTCAAGGCCTCGCACAACAAACCACCCCCTTCCTGACTAGATACTCATGTGGGACTGCTACAGCTCCCCAGTCAACAGTGAGAACAACAATAAAAGCAACAACACTTCAAAGGGGCATGGGAATGGCAGGAGGACCAGAGATCAGCTCAAGGTCCCACATGGCACTGATCTGCTTTTGGCCTAGATGTTGCAGGGTTATGTGGCACACTGCAGGATAAGAAGTCAGGCTGCTTTAACCCAAAGGTTTTGGCAGCAATTGAAGTGATGAAATAATTTCTGCAGGCAGCTGCCTGCAAGATGATATCCCCTAAAGACATTAAGTTATCAACTCCTTCCCCGCACCACCTCCAAACAGGGCAAGATCTGGATTGTACACCAGGGTTAGGTGAGCAGCCTTTGACATCACGGTAGCATCATGTTGCTTACTCTGCCCAGGCCCGAGGGCAGAAGAAACACCCATTCCTACATCTGCTGCAGACAGAGGCCATGGGACCCACTCCTGACTGGGAAGTCAGTCACGCAACTGTTCATTCCTTGTGCCATGACTTGCTCACCCTCGGGCAGATGCTGTGATTTTGTACGTCCCCTGGACCAGGAGGCGCCAGTAGTCTCCATCCTTGTAGGTGGTCACCAGGTGGTTGATGTTAGCAACGCTGATGGTGGCGTTGAGAATGCCCCTTCCGTCCATGGCATCCAACACAAACCCCCAAACGCCGCTGTGGACCTGCACATGGACCCAAAGCCCTGCTGAGTGCCAGCCCTTCCTCTGCCTTCCACCCTACAAATCACTGCAGGAGCACCCACACCCAGATCCCACCAGCTCCCAGCCCAGGAAGTTCAGCATTTCCAGGGGAGTTACATGGTCCAAAAGGGTTTAGGTTAGACTCGCCAGCAGCTGGCGTGGACAAAGATCACCTGATGAGTACAATGAGCAATTGTTTGGCTCGGGGTGCCACCAGGGCACTCTCTGCTCCACACCTTTGTTTGCATGCCCCAGGTGTGCAGCACTACCACCAGCCCCAACTCAGAAAGGAACAGCACATAAAGGCCAGTCCAGCCTAAGGAAAACCAAGGCAGTGGTAAAGAAAAAGCCCACACCTGCATCACCTGGCTGCTGTTCCCATACAGATTTTTCTTATGTTGAGAAGAAGGGAAGAGGAGTTGTCAAGACATGTTCTGATGGGGACAATTTCTGTGGAGCAGGTACCCAGTCTGGCCAGGAAGCAGCACTCACTTCAGCCCACAGATTACTCTGTTCGTTCTGGCATACCTAATGCAAACCCCAGAGGCAGCTCACATGATTGCTTGGGATCAAAGTGTCTCACCTGCTTCATGAACTGGAGGAGAGACCGGCGGTTCTGCTCCCAGTACTTTGGCAGCTCCTCAGCTTTTGGATATTTCACACAGCCCAACTCAATGGTCACTTCGAAGCAGTTCGTATGCAAGTAATTCCAATCTTGCATCCCACCTACGACAGGAATGTAAAAGAAGTTTTGACAAGGTCTCCTGAAGGCAATTGTACTGCAGCTCAAAAAAAAAAAAAAATCAGATAGAGAAGATGAAGTAGGAACTACAGTGTGCATGTTATAGCTGAAGAGAGAAGGCTTTTACACAGGGCAAGATTCAAGCTTCAAAGGGATGCCAAAACAGCAGACAAGTAACCATCCTTCTTGTAAATACCTTTCATGCTGATATACTGCTGTAAAATTTTATTAAACCCTTTTTCTAATAGCCAGAAAAACTACACTATAAATTCCTTCCCTCAAGGAGTAACTTTATCTGGTTACACTATTTAAAAGATCATAAAAGAAACCGGAGTTGCAGTAATGTAGGCTGACCAATGCAGAGCTTGTGACTGATCAGACTAAATTCTTTAAGATGCACACGCATTAACTTGGAGACAAATACTGCAAGAGATTTAAGGTCTTTTTTTACCTGGAACATTGTACCACTGAGCCCCATTAGTGATGCCGTGTGGGAAGTACTCGGTGGGGTACATATCCTTACAAGGGCTTCCCTGATACATCTTTGCATTTTCCTAAAGAACAAGATGCAACATGTGAAGCTGAGTCTCTGCATTCTACAGCCACTGGCACTTCTGTTCTAACGTTAGTCACACACTTGGGGTTACCAAACCCAAGAGGTTCGTGCAGGCATGTGTATGGCCACAGCACAGACTTCATCCACACCCAATCCACAGACACCCCTGGTCTCCTCCCAGCCCATGTACAGCATTTTCTACCACCCTTCAGTGTGTTGGCCCCCGTGCCTGCACAGAGCATTCCTCCTACGGTGCCTGCAGACAGAATGTGCTGGACATGAACCAAGAGCCTCCTGCAGGACCCACAGTATCTGTGCCCTCCTCTACCAGCTGCTCAGGAGGTTCCCAACAGCCCCAGGAGTTAACCCAGCAGGATGGGCCCAATTTCCCATTAGAGCTTTACCTTGGAGTAGGAAAGTGCCAGCTGCTGAAACACAGCATCGTCTGGGGATTTACTGTATATGGCTATTCCTTGTTCATCGTCATCAAAGGGGTAATTAACCACCAGAGAACCTGCAGGGGAAACAAGCTTTGACTTGTACTTGCAGCGTGTTTTCCAAGTGATCCCTCAGCCTAACAGGGGAAGTTTTTCTTTTTCCTCCAAGGAGTGCCAAGTCTTCTGTTTCTCAAGACCTGGCATTAAACAAAGCATTAAGCCCAGTGGCTAGAAGAGACAACAAAGGCACAGGGAGAGATAAGATGACACCCAGTTGGGAAGGTGAACACAAATCATTACACATCACAGGTTTGTCTGTGCAGGAGGGATTAACACAACCACGTAATCATCACTTTCACAGGGGAGAGAAAACAAGGGGAGGTATTTCCTACAACATGCAGGGTGCCCTGGACCCAACTTCTGTAGCCTTTCAGCCTCCTGGAGTTTGTTGAAAGCGCTGACAGATTATAACATCCTTGTTTTACTGAGGCTTTCCCTGGGCAAGTGGTGCTAATAGCCCCGTGGAAAGCCCAGGCACCACCGCTGCTGGAGACCTGCCAGCTCCCTCGTACCCACACACAGCACCCCTGAGCTACCAAATTAAACACACAAGCACAAAGCAACCACCTGCAAGTCACCGCAGCTACAAGCCAGCAGGCAAACTGTCTAGGGAATAAGCTGTAAATACAGAGACTTCAATTTAGATTGCTCTAAAAAAGATAATTAAATTACAGCAAATTTCATAGTTCCGCCATGCAATTCAAGGCAGGGAACCCTCAGGATTACATCTCACTCCCTTCATTTTATAAATACTACAAAGCCTCCAACAGCCACAGCACTGTATCATGTTCACAGCCCCAGCTGCTCCCACCTCCCAACAGCAGTGAGCTGGCTTCTCCCCAGTGCATCCTCCAGAGAGGTGGTTGTGATCCTCCCAGCAGCCTCTCAACTCCCTACAAATGTGCTTGGGGCACAGTTTTCACCTTCTGTCTCCAGTTTTAGCTCCACCTTCCAGCAGCACGAACAAAAGCTTTGGTTTGCTCTTTGTTTGTGGAGACCCTTTGGAAAAGGCCTTGCCCCCTGTGGCAGAAACCTGGTGCTTTCATTCCTGCCATCTCACAGCAAGGCCAAGGGCAGAGGACTCTCTGTGAGACCTCCTCAGTTCACACCTAGAACACTATGGAGATATCCCTGCAAACTTCCATCCCTCGAAACTCAGTGCAGAGGAAGGAGCTCGGTTTGGCTGCCGTACCTCCGTGCAGGTTTGCCGAGAGCACAAACGGGTACGTCTGTAACCAGGTCATGACAGCGAGAGTTTCTGGCTGGGGAGGGTCTGCCACGTGGAAGAACTGATCTGGGAAGTTGCGATTCAGGTCATAGTTGTTGCTGTTGTTTCTGCCAACGGTACCTCCTCTGTCTCCTGGAAATTAAACACAAGTTCAAGCTTGTGTCCTGTGCAAGTTCCCACTTCAGTGTAGAGGCTTCATCCTTTTAATTACAGTGCTTACAGTTATCAATTAATGGAAGACAGCAGAGAGCACAAGAACGCTTGTCCCTGAGCAAGGGGACATCCATATTCTCCTTCAGTGACATTATCTGGGCACGGACATGTCTGGGGACCCTTTCAACAGGTGTTGGCCCAGACTCTCCACATCAGTCAGATCACAGTTTGCAGAAAGGCAGGGAACCATGAACAATCCCAGCAGCCGGATGTCACGACTGCAGAAACCTCAGAGCTCACCTTCTCAAACCAGCTGGACAAGTTCTTTGTTAAACCCAAGCAAAGCTCTGCATCCAGAGAATCATTCTGGAGAGACTTTGTTCTGCCAATCTGCAAGAGCCATGTAGTTTTAAGGACTTCTCTGAAGCATGTTTTTGCCAATTTCAACATCACGATAAAAGTCTATATTATCCTTGGACAAGTGCTCTGCAGACAGCCTGGCTCCAAAATCACATGTTACTAAGAGCATGGACCAAAGCACAGCAAATATGAGCTGTGTCAAAGGAATGTCTTTTTTTAAAATAAGCCTTGGGATAGCCACAAACCATAAGGGGACCCAAACAGGGGTAGCATATAGCAATGCTGAAGCAGAAAAGCTCTCTCCAATGGCTTCAAGCATCAGTTGACCACCCACATCCTGCAGTGACCCACTCATCCCACAGCACACGCCAAGGCCCTTCCCAACCTCTCTGCACAGAGAGCACTTCTGCTCCAACAAGGCTTCCAGATTTCTCAGAGAGGTACCGTGAACCCAAAGGCTTGTGCTCAGAGCTAGAAACCCCACAGATGTTTCATCACAGACAGCAATACCTTCCTGGGACTTCTCATAGCCATCAGGGTTCATGGACGGCATGATGTGGATCCGCGTGCTCCGGACCAGGTCAGTCACTTCAGGATCTGTGCCAAAGTTCTTGCAGAGGTACTCGATGAGGTTCAGAAGAAGCTCTCGCCCCACAACTTCATTCCCATGCATGTTACCTATGTACTTGAACTCTGGCTCACCTGCACAGAGATGGACGCGCCAGAGAGACAATTATAACCACTTACATTAAAGCTTGGAGACACCCCACCACCTCGAGTATTGCTCTCTCAGGTCATTCTGCAGGGCTGGAGGGCTTTTACCTAAAATTCACCTTCTGCTTTCACAACACCAAAGAAGACAAACATTGTTTCAGGGAAGCCCCTTGGTCTTTCTGTCCCCAGAGCTTCATAACCAGGGTAGATGTCCCCAGCAATGCTATTTAACTCACTAGAGACACCCACTGCACCTGGAATGTTTAGACAGGACACTGCAAGAACCAGCTCAGGCTCTTCTCACACAGGTGACAGCTCTACGCTCCTTTTTGCTCTGCCCACAGCCTCCCAAAGCAAAGAGTCTGTCACTAGGGCCTCGCTAACAAGGATCCCCCACGTTACCTGCTTCATGGACGCCAGGGTTGTCAGAGATCTCCATTACATAGAGCTCCCGCAGCTCCACCGACTTGCCCACGGAGTAGAGTCGGGTTATGTTGGGGTACTCGTTGGCGTAGCGCCGCAGAAAGATCTCCATGTCTGGGAAGTGATGGTGGCGGAAGTCCACGGGTTGGATGGGTTGATGGAGAGAGGTTGGGCTCGGGGCCTCTGCCTGCACAGGGGTGGGGGTGATGGTAGAGACAGGAGCAGGTGTTCCTGTGAACTGCGTGACGTTAAGAACTGGAGGCATTACAGTTGGCTGCAAGGAGAAATCCACTTCTGTTGCAGATCCCTCCTTCACCTCAATGTTCTCTCTGGTCACTGGTGTGTAACTGTGAAAAAAAAACAAACCAAAACAGCTAGCTTCAGCAAGGAGGCTCTGCAGAACAGAGGCCAAAACCCCCTGCAGTAAAATGAAGGAACATGAGCAGTTGGCAGCGTGGACACCAGCTGCCACAGAGACATTACCCCATTACAACTGCGGTCACGTTGTAGGTCCCAGGCACAAGCAGTCGGTGGTAATCACCAAATTTGCCTGCTGTGATGTTATGAGCAATACCAGCAACAACAATGGTCGCATTCTCCAGGCCAGCTCCAGTGACTGCATCCCTGACAAAGCCCTTCACACCAATGTGGACCTGAGGAAAACAATGCAGGAGTCTGGCTGAAGACAGGGCAACATCAGGGGAACCATGTCCTTGCCCAGCAATACCCCCCTGCCCTTCCCCAGAGCAGGACAGCTGACACACAAGAGCCCAGTGCTTGGCCAGATGGCAAGGACAGGAATTCCAGCATGCACTGGGAAGGCAGCAAGATATCAGAAATGATCCTCCCTAATAAATCCTTTGTTTTATTGACACGGGCACACAACAATATGAACATAACAGGGCTACAGGCCATACTGAGGGACAAAATGCAGCTGCCTCCTTTCCCAGCCTCAACTGTCACCTACTCAGCTCGTACATGGTGACAACCTGGCAGAGGACTGTGCAAGCCAAGGTCTCAGCAGTGCTTTTGAAGGTCTCTGGAGACTCATAACACTGAGGTGATACAGGTACTACTTGGCAAGATCTGCACTGATCAGCCCCTCTGCTTAACACCAGGCCTCATAAAGCCCCACTAAGTGGAGCTCTGTTATCACAGAGGATGTGGGAACTGTAGCAGAACCACAGAGATACACAGCAGCT
The DNA here is from genome assembly GCA_004320125.1 of Scolopax mira. Classification (NCBI taxonomy): domain Eukaryota; kingdom Metazoa; phylum Chordata; class Aves; order Charadriiformes; family Scolopacidae; genus Scolopax; species Scolopax mira. The sequence goes on along the minus strand of BJBW01009622.1, from coordinate 23,711 downwards.
TTGTAGCCACCCACTTCTGCACAGCAACTGCAGCAGTTGTGTTACCACACACAGCAAACAAAGCCACAAGGAGCAACTGAACATGGTGCTCTCAGTCCACCATGGCACACGGGTTTCATGGCTGCTGCCCCCAAGACCACCCAAGCCCACACTACCTTCTCAATGAAGGTGAGGAGGGAGTCCCGGTTGTTCTCCCACTCCTGCTGAAGCTGGGACGTTGGTGGGTATTTGCAGCAGGACAGCTCCAACGTGATCTCAAAGCAGTTGGCCCACACATAGTTGTAATCCTGCATCCCACCTGAGAAAAAGAAGCAGAGACGTGTGCTGAGAGCAACATACAGACATCTCTCCACAGAATGCAGACTATTCTCTGTCCTTCAGCCCCGCCATGGCATCTCACCACGATGCCATCCTAGCTCCAGAGTGAACAACCTAATGCGAAAAGTCAGATCAGACCATGGTGAGAACCTGTGTTGGTGAAGACTGAGCTCTGTTTCTCCCAGCACCTGAGGACAGCTTGCTAGCTTAGTGCTAAACCAACCAAATCTCCACGAGCACCAGAAAACAGGAGTACACAGAACTGTTTCACAGTATTAAGCTAATCTTGCTGTTCTTGCCCTTCAGAGAAACCACAAGCACTAGTAGGAAACGAAAAGGTGACCTTGTTCCAGAAAGTGTCCTGGCCCCGTTTGCTGAAGTTTACGTTCAGCCCTCAGCAAACCTGTTTCTCACGTAGGAATGAATCACTTACCAGCTTGAGGGCTGCAGGTATCAACACTCATAATCTGGAGCTCAGACTTCAGCATGCTGCTGAGGGCAGCAAATGTTCAGCCCTCTGAACATTCATGGGAGGCTTCAACAGCAAAAAAAAAAAGGACATTCCAAAACCACCACAAGTCTGCAGAACAGGTTTCAGAGTCACCCTGACAAATCTCACCACATGACTGCAGCCAGATGTCACGGCCACATGAGAAGATCATTCCCACCACCACCAGCAGAACAGGCAGTTGTGTCAGTATGGAACAGCATGTCACTAAGCTTTACACATATGGATAGAATCTTCTGGGTTACACAACCTTGTACAGTTACAATCTGGAGAGACTGGCACGCCAAGGCCTTGGCCACCACTGCCCAGATGGCTCCATCCCAACCTGCACAGCAGCACCTGGGACCACTCAGCCCAGGGACCCCTGGGCACTAACTGAACTACTCCCACCAGCGCCAGCTGGACACAGAGCCCAGGCAACGGGTCTCTTCTGGATGAGTTGAGGAAGCCAAACTGGCTCTCAGAAGCCCATCTGCCATGGAACAGCTATAGATTTGCCTTGCAGGAGGCAGATGCAGACTTGAGGAGGAAGCAAAGCAGAAAACACCCTGTGGCACCTGTGGTGACACCAGCCTGCAGGACCCCAGCAGGGAAACCTGTAAGAAATGCACACTCTGTACTCCCATCCTTTGCTCTGCCCACCAAAATGCTGCATTAGTGCTATGCTAATAAACCTCACTTGCTTTATCTGAGCAGTTTCCTCACCATTCACAAGCGAGGGACCCTCCATGGTGCTGTCAAATTAACTGGCCAGAACAGATCAATACCAGGATGCCAATGCACTACCTGGTGTCTGCAGAGGCTGCGTTAATGCTTGGCCAGGAAAAGCCACCAGCAGCACTTCAGCAAGCAGAGACTCCTCCAATAAATGCCATGGCACTCACTGTACCAAAAAGTCAGGGATGGCTGCTCAGAATTCAACAGCCCCACTCGGGCCTGAGAGCATAAAACCAGATTTAGAAGAACAGACCGCTGAGAAGAGGCGCGGGATGGTACCAGCTCAAAGGTGTCCCAGTTCCTCTTGAGTCTCCTGGGAGCCTGCTGCTCAGGGAACACGAAGCTTTTATTATAACAAATCAAATGTCACTCGCTGCCAGAGAGAGAGCGCCGTGGCTTGTGCACGGGCTGAGATCAAAACAGGAAAAGAGACTTTTCTGTCCAGCACAAAGGGCCAAAAAAAAAAAAAAAAAGCATTTGAGGACTTGAAAACTCTAAAACTCGGTTCAGGAGGTTGGAGGAACAGGGCCTGCAAATCTGATATGTGCTCAGTTTTATTTGGCTCCCATTACCAGGCTTGGAAAAGTAACCCACGACGGGCTGCTCCCTCGCCAGTAAACACCAATTTGCCAGCCTATAACCATCTGTTCATAGCAGGACACTAATGCATTTGAAAACATCCATACATAAACCAGAGCCATTATGAAGTATATTTAGTGCTTCATCTGCCATTCAAGCGAATTTAGGACAGATGCTCACCCATAATAGAGCAGCAACGGTCTAAATTAAAGCTTCAATTTTGGGAAAACCTTCTCTTTGAGAAAGTAGTCCACTGCACGCTTAGAAATTTGGATTGTAGCTGCTGCACATATTTGGCCTTCACATGGCCCCGTTGCAGAGCAGGACAGTTATTTTTACAGCATATGGAACTAGGTGTTTTTCCATATACCATCTGCACAGCCTCTCCTGGCTACGTAGAAGATCTGGAGGTGTGAAGAGAGAGCTACATGCAGCCCAGCTTCAGCACAGCACTACATTCAACGATTAGAGCAGAAAAAGCACCCCCAAGGCAGCGGTCGGTCAGACTGCAGTCAGTGTTTCTACCCTACTTACCTGTTTGGGTAATATCTGGGATAAGTTGCTGGATTAACTCCAGCATTTTTGTATGGCAGGGTGTCTTTTAACCCACACTGCCTAAAGCTTCAGCTTCCCAAGGAAACATCATACCTATTTTACTGGTGAGGAAAGCAAAGCAAAAGCGAGCAGCTTACAGATACAGCAAGCCAGTCCCCAGCTTTCTGAGCATTTTTGCTCCGAAATGCTCAGAAATAACCTCTCCCCAATTCTATACCACTCCTTGAGCATCAGGACCACGCTTCAGGCAAGGATCCCAGCCCTCTCACCGCACAGAGTTCACGTCCCTGCTCCCTGCCAAGCTGCCCACCAGGCAGGCGAGCGGGAGAATGCGGGTCTCAAGAGTCCAGCCCGGGGATCCAGATACCATAAATACACCACGTGCCAGGAGAAGCCTTTCTAGGCCAGCCAGGAAGGACTCTATTTTCAAATTGCACTATGAAGAAATCTCTCTAATTACGGCTCTCGCTGGGGCAAACTTCAGGGGATGAGAGATCTGCAGCTGAGTCAAAGCAGAGGAACGGTCCTGCCTGCTCTGCAGAGCGAGCAGATGGCACGAAGCAGCCAGAGACACCATTAAATACGTGGCACAAGTCTCTTACTCTGTGGACAGAACCAGGAAAGCTCCAGCAGCAGCATCAAACAGGCAGAGGAATGTTTTGGTCCATTAATCTGAAATCATTAAAACTCAGAGGAGGTGAGGTTTGAACCTCCAGCAGCTTCATCACACGGCCCAGAGGGGCACCTCTGCAGCAAAGAGGAGGGCAGAGTCTTCCTAAGAGCTGCACCACCAGCAGTTCATGTCCGATGTGAAGAGAGGCATCAGACCCATGGACCACAGAGCCAATACTTTTCTCAAGAGGAAAGAAGAATTTTATGAAAACAGGAACACATAAGGGCAGCTAATTGTGCATATCCCAGAAAGACTGAAAACTTCTACCAGAGCTCACGCTGTGCAACCACCTTCTGCCATGCCTAGGAAACAGAGACCACCACAGTGATGCCATGAGCACCCACTGTTCTCAGCATGCATTTTAATTGCTCTGAGTTTGATGCCACAAGAAGCTGTTTGGAAGCTCAGTGTGGCCGGTAACCACAGCCAAAACAACCCAGTAGGCACTCACCCAACCTAAATCCACTTTCAACCGGAGATGTGCCTTCTGATAGACACCAGAAACACCTCAAAACACTTGGACGTGAGCGAGTCAAACTAGCAAGGAAAATAGCTTTTAGAAGGTGACTGCAAGTAACAGGACCTTCCATAGCTGCCCACAAAATACCCTATTGAACACCATATTGAATTCAGTTTCTGAACTGGGCTCTTTGCAAAATAAAGGCAAGCACGCCCTTCCCACAGATAAGACCTGAACAGTTTTTTCACTGCTTTCCAAACATCACCTGGACCATAAACCAGCCCAGGCTTACGTGTAATTTCTTGATTTGAATCATCCACTTGGCAGTTAAAGCCCCAAGAGGTTAAAAAGGAAGGAAGAGTAAGAGTGTGTACAACAGAGATAGCCTCTAAAAACTGTCCCAGTCACAGACTTATCTATAGCAGCTGGAATGCAGAAGCCAAATTCAGCTGTCTGGCAGAAAGCCATCTTTCTCTGTGCACACTTGACCTTAACAATTACTCTGACGGTTTGTACTTGCCACCTCGGTTTGACACATGTAAGAGGTTGTTTGCAAATTCAAATGAAAGTTAATGGGGTCTGGCACCGGTGTAAACCTGAGCTGGTAACTCTGGGAGAATGAATGCCGTAGCAGTTGGCTTTCCAGCATGTTTGATTTCACATGATAAAACGTGGCAGGGAAATTTCCACCTGTTGAGACATTATGTTCTCATTTCTTTGTTTTTGCTGGCTTTCGTTCACTCGGAGCCTGCGGTCTCCCCTGGCACGACCTGATCCGTGTCCCGCACCGTTCTCAGAACTGTCTGCTCTGCTTATCTCTAGAGCTCAGCCCAGCCCGGGGAGCTCCCGCAGGGGACTGGGATTTCCCCAGCCTCATTTTACTGCACATTTAAATTCTGCAGTCACTGGGAAAGGCCTCCTCGTCTGGGTACGAGCCTCAGAGGTCCTTGGCACGGAGGTAGAGATGACTCAATGCAGCCACCGTGGTGGTTTTGCTGCTTCTGTCAAACATGCTGTACAAACTTCGCTTGCTCTTCATCCACTACTAAAAACACACCATAGAATCATTTTGATTGGAAGAAACCTTTAAGATCATCAAGTCCAACCATTAACCCACTAAACCATGTCCCTCTGCACCACATCTACAAGTCTTTTAAATAAATACCTCATGCGAAGGCTCTTCCAATGCTTGATAACCCTTCCCGTGAAGAGTTTTTTTATGTAATAACCAGTCTAAATCTAACACTAAAACCCCGAGGGGTCACAGTAACTTCACACAACATCAAAACAGAGGTGTACTGGTATCAGTTAGTTCGCTCATGCTCCTCACTGGATCTCAACTCCCATGGGTTACACTTTACATGAGCTCCCCAGCCTGGGAAGTGCTCCAAGGGCTGCCATCACCCTCCACGTGTGCATCCCCAACAGCAGCAAGACATAGATTCCCACTTTGGGGAGAAACCACACAGGTTTGCCAGCCTCAGCAATGCTCCATTCCAAGAGTCAGCGCATGTTCCCTGTGATCTCTGCCTGTGAATCGCCAACAGCCATCGGCCCTGAGCCCGAGACTGTGGCTTGTCACACCAAAAGGGCTTGTTTCCACAGGGGCTGGAAGCTGGGCACTATTGCACATAATATAAACCACAGCAATAGCAGCAGGGAGAAAAACAGGTCTTCAGATTTCACACCTTGCCATTTCCTGTGAAAGGAAAGTAAGTGAACTAGAATCACAGAATCTTCACGGTTGGAAGGGACCTTTGAGATCATTGAGTCCAACCACAAAAAAAACCCCAAAAACCAAAAGAACACAAAATGCCCAAAACACCACATACACCTACAAACAGACAGTCTCGGGCACTAGAGCTTGCCCTGTAGTGCCATGTCTACATGTTTCTTAAGTACCTCCAGGGATGGCGACTCCACCACCTCCCTGGGCAGGCTGCTCCAGTGCCTGACCACTATCTCAGTAAAATAATTCTTCCTAATATCTAATCTAATCTAATCCTTCCCTGCCCCAACTTCAGACCATTTCCTCTGCTCCTCTCATTATTCCCTTGGGAGAAGAAGCCAACCCCCACCTCTCTACAACCTCCTTTCAGGGAGTTGTAGAGGGCAATGAGGTCCACCCCTCAGCCTCCTCTTCTCTAAACTAAACATGCCCAGTTCCCTCAGCCTCTCCTCATGTGACTCCTCATACGTGGCCCTCTGCTCCCTGAGAGGGCAAAGGAAGCCCAAAAAGCTCGTGCCCCAGCGTCACAGCCATTAGCAAACCTTGGATGAGCCAGGCATCCCTTATTCCAGTAGGAGGACAGAGAAGTTAAAGCTACAAGAAGAAATGCTGCTCACTGGGGGCAGGGGAACCAAGACCCAAAGCTCTAGAATCACTCTCTCTTCAGAGCTCACCCATCACACTTTGTTATGGGGACAGAAAGCCTTAGAGCTGCAGCTAATGAACCTCCCGACAGAGATGTTTGCTGATAACAACCACCAGCAGAACAAGGCAGCACAGACCATCCAGGATATCCTGTTCCCTTACAAACACATTCACCAGATTACACAAACCTTCCTCCCGACGGACTTTTCACAGCACTGGAGAGAACCTTGAGCCAGCAAACACCCAGGGCTGGTGTGCTCCACAGGGTGGGGGAGACACCTGCTAAAGGAGGAGGTGAAACCACGTCTTATTTGAACACGGCATCCTATTTGACCAGTGAAACCCTGGGGAATGATTCAGCTGCCGCTGAAATCAAGACTTCCTCTTCCAGCACAGAGATGATGTGTTCAGGCCCAATGCTGGATCCCTCTTCCTCCTTCCCAAGCAGGGTGGATGCGGGGTTAGGCCAGGACTCAGCTTGGAAGCCCATGTTTTGGAAAGTCAGTGTTTTATTACAATTTCTTAACCTGATTTGCTCGGCAACCTTGTATCATCCTCAGCCCCACAAGAGGGAAAGAAGAGCAGTTCAGGCACAGCAAAGCAACACAACTTCTTCAGATCATTTGTGCAAGGTTTTTGTTGTGCCCTCACCACGGAAGCTTCTGCAGTGTCTGGCGAGGCCACGGGTGTTCAACATCCGCCGAGGGGCCGCAGCAGTGGCACAACTTCTAATGACACAGCCAAGATTTCTCTTCCCACTGGGCCAAAGAGCCTGTTCTGTGAGAGCAGCTCAGCACAAACTGCCATTTAAATCCCATTTTCGGCAAAACCGAGGCACACAGAGTAGCCCACTGTGTGTCTGAGCCACCTCCACGCAAGCAGAGCGGTGGCACCAGGAAGTAATTTGCTTATATTCCCATAATTTTCAAAGCAACTGCCTAACAGAAGGAACAAGAACTCTCCTAGAAGCCCCAGCAGATCAAATTTGGGATCCCTTCTAGATCCCACCACACCGGTGAACGAAAACAGGCCGTGCTGGTTGTTGCCACCTGCACGGGTCTCACAGCAGAGCACTTCATAGAAAATCTCCCTACCCAACTTCCACCAAGAGCAGCTAGGTTAGCTCAGACCACACATTCAAATCATTTTACATAGTTTTACAGCAGGCTATTCTATAATAATTTATAAAATAACAAGTTTGAAAGTTAAAAAAACTTCACAGAATACTAGCACGGTTTAATACCTTCAATAAGCGTTTCCTCTTTCCTGTATCAAAATCTAGTAACTGTGTGGAGACCTAATGACAGCTCATTTGGCAAATGAAGCCTCCTGCAGGCAGGGTAACTCTCCAGCCTCTAACAGGGTCAGGAAGAACCCTCCCATTTGCTGTGATCTCTTCCCTACAAACATCTCCCAAGCTGTGATTCATCAAGCACTTACTGGCGTGCCTGTGATGCCGCTTCCCTTCAAGCTGCTAGAACACATTCAAAGTTAAAAATATCACTTCACTGTCCTCTCCCCTGTGATCATCATCACCACTGGTTTGGATGTCAGCTCTCAATGGGAGCAAGAAACTATTTCTGTAAGACTGTGATCCAAACGAGCAGAGTTAGAGCGATCCTCCAGCACAACTTACCTTCTACATCATACCACTGGGCACCGTTAGTGATACCATCTTTGAAGGTCTCTCCCTCCTCGCCAGGGCAGTTGGGTTTGCCAGTTTTCATGATGGGGTGATGCGACGCATAAGCTTTTGCCAAATATTTGAACACTTCGTCATCAGCTGATTTACTGTAGACTCCTGTGGGCTTATGCGTGGGAGAGTCATCGTAGGGATAGCTTGCCACCACTGAGCCACCATGGAGATTGCCAGAAAGCAGAAACCTGGGGTTGGGAAGAAAAAAAAAAAAAAAAGAGTTGTACTGGAACAACTTCAACAGGAAGGCATCTACAGCTGCCCAAACAGTTATTCTGCTGTCTTCCCACCCAAACTGCCTTCCCAAGAGCCTCCAAACTCTGAGGTCAACAGAGCAAAACATGCCCACTGGACAAGCTGCCCAGCCGTGAGGCTGCTTTGGAAAAAGAAGTGATCAGACCCTGCTCCATCAGCCTTCAGGGAGAAACTGCCTGTGGGGCTGCAGCTACACCAAGGTTACGTTAACAGATAGGCACTTGTCCAACGCTGAGCAGGCTACTGTTGGCCAAAGAGATATGCTGTCCTGGGAGACGTATCCCCTCATATTACCAGTTTCCACCACAGCAAACATCATCAGAGGGTCTGAACAGCATCCAAGTGGGAGCACGGTAGGGAAATCAGCAGATTTTTTCAATAAAACAGCTCTCAGGACTGGTTTACTCATTCCTCAAACCAACATCTGGCAGAACTGACTTGCACAAATAAAATCTGGATGTGTGACAGAGCTGTTAAAATCCCAAGTCAGAGAATACAGCACAGCATGCCCTATATCACACTTTAATTTGATCACAGGCAGCGTAAGTATTTCAATGACTCCCAAAGGTAGGTGTCTCTGCTCTTTCTCTTTCCACCAAATAGAGCACAGAGGGGCAAAAGAGTTCTCCTCCTCATTCGGTCAAACGGGATTTAGGTTCCAAGTAGAGGTAACGTGGCCAATACCTTTGCCTTGCTTAAAATAACACACACAAATTGCATTACACCCACTCCAGGATCTCTTGTTTTTGATCAAACAGTTCTGTTTACCCATTCATTTTTCTATCAATGGTTGTGTTAGTTTAACAATTGTACCAGCATTAACTGGTGCTGCCAGGCAGAGGGATGCACGAGGCACCACGATCTTCACGTTTCACCCTGGCTTCACCTCCAAATCTCACCTCAAACACTTGCAAAAAAGTAAAAATAAGATATTTTCAAAATTATATTGAAAATATATCAAGAAAGAGCCCAAGGTATTTTCAAAGTTATATTAAGAACATGTATGAGTTTCCCTAATAGATAATTTTGAGGGGAACAAAATCTGGAGGGATTTTGGCGCAAACTGCTCCATCAAAGCTGTCCTAAAGGATTTCTAGGGCAACCATCACTGGTGCAGCTCATGAAATTCCTCTAGAACAGTAATCTCCATTAATAACGATAGTTTGTCCAAGCAAATCTTGTTCCCTAAAAGTGAGCAAACACTATAGGATGCTAAAGGTTACTTGTGTTGGCTGGATCCAGCCAACTGTCATACATCCCACCACGGCTGTCGGCCATCCCCTCTCCGTTCCTTTTTATCCTCATTTTGGGAAGACAGACTCAGTTTGTTTCAGCGTGTTGCTCGCATCCAATCAGACTTTGGATTTTGGCTTTCTCTGCACAACTTCACACAGTTGCTTGCTCTGACCTGAGCAGTTTTGGACCTCTCCACAGCTCTCTAAAGAACATACAGCAAATGAAGAGACAGCATCCAGCCTGGTCGCTGCACTTCCCGGGGCTGCCCAGGTCCCCAGACCAGAGCTGGGCTTCTCAGGCACCGTCTCCCCAGCTCCAGGCACAGCAGAATCCCACCACTCACCCCCTTGGAAGATGAGAGCCCAACAGGTCACTGTGGGTGCTGAAGGCCCAGCCCTCCATGCTTCCACAGGAGGACAGATGGGGAAGGGGGCTGCAGGAACAGGGACTGCATTTGGAAACGCTGATGCACACAGCGTTATTGCTAAATCCAGGGAATTTTCCATAAAACACAAAGATGGGGGAAACCCTGCTCAACACAACTCTTCTGTTAATATGTCTGTAGGCTGAAGTTAAACACTTAACCCCAAATGTTTTAAGCATTCCATAGTGCGTGGTGAAAGCATTATCAGTCCCAAAAGTAAGAACTAAGACAAGCTGAAGATAAAGCAGGTGAGAAGTTTCCAGCTGTGGGTTCCTGGAGAGGGGAGACACACAGATACCCATGGAGTGCCCAGGTGATCACAGGAGTTTTAGATTAGATATTAGGAAGGAATTCTTTAATCTGAGGGTGGTGAGACACTGAGACAGGTTGCCCAGAGAAGTTGTGGCTGCCCCATCCCTGGAGGGGCTCAAGGCCAGGCTGGATGGGGCTTTGAGCAACCTGCTCTGGTGGGAGGTGTCCCTGCCCAGGGCAGGGGGTGGCACTGGGCGATCTTTAAGGTCCCTTCCAACCCAAACCATTCTATGGTGAGAAACGGCGTTTTTCCCCCCAAGCCCTGCCGGGACAGGCTGAAAGCGAGCGGAAGCCCCCAGGAAGCGGAGCCGAGGGTCCCTCCCCAACTCCCCCGGTACCGGCCGCACTCACTTGTTGCGGCGCATCCACGCGATGAGGGCTTGCACCTCGGGGACGGGCTCCAGGTCGGGTTCGGCGACCCCGAATTGGTCGGGGAAGCTGCGGTTGAGGTCGCGGCCGTGACTGTTCTCCCGGCCGCCCGCCGCCCCGCCGCCGCAATCGCCCTCCCGGGCGCGCTCGAAGCCGTCGGGGTTGAGGCTGGGCAGCAGGTAGATGTCGGTGGTGTTGAGCAGGCGGACGATGCGCTCCTCGCCGCCGACCCAGCCCCGCACCAGCTCCTGGGCCAGGCGGAGCAGCAGCGGCCGGGCCAGCGGCTCGTCCCCGTGCATGTTCCCCACCAGCTTCACCTGCGGCCGGCCGGGCAGGGCCTCCCCGCCGCTGTCGGGCTCTTCGCCGTCCCGCTCCGGCTCCGGCCCCGGCCCCATCCCCGCCGTCAAGCGCAGCACCCACAGCGGCCGCCCCTCCACCGACCGGCCGATGCTGAAGAGCCGCGCCAGGCCCGGGGGGGCCGCGGCCGCCAGAGCCCGCAGCGCCTCGCCCAGCTCGGCCGAGTGCAGGTACCGCAGCGCCTCGCCGGGAGCCGCCGCCGCCGCCTCCGCTTTCTTGATGTGGGCAGCGCGGGCCGAGCCCAGCAGCACCGCGCAGAGGAGCGGGAGGAAGAGCCACCGCCAACCGGGCCCCCGCACCGCGCTCGCCATGGCCCCGCCGCACGCCCGGCCTGGCCGCTCCGCCAAACCGCCGGGCAGCGGGAGGAGGCGGCGGTGGCCGCTGGCCCCGCCCAGGGGAGGGCGCATCTTTCGCCGCTCGCCAATCAGAGACGGGCAAGAGAAGGAGCCTCTGGGGCGAGGCGGCGAGGGACCAATGAGAGAAGGCAGGGAGCGCTTCGTCACGAGGCGAAGGGAGGGGGCTCTGGGAGCACTGCGGCGCCCCCTGCCGGCTGCCGCCCGCGCTGCCGCCGGGGCGGCGGGGAGGGAGGCGGCGGCGACAACCGGCTGCGCTTCCACCGCGAAGAGGCGATTTTCATTCCTCCCTCGGGAGAAAGCGGCCTTCGGCTTCCCCCGCCCAGTGCCCGCCCTCCCGACAGCCCCGCAGGGCCCGCCGAGCCCGTCCACGGTTCTCACCGATGCAGCAGATAACGAGTAATAAACCCACAACCGAGTTACTGCGTACAGGGAGGATGAGACCAGCGCTCGGCGATGCTCCCCACACCTCCGAGGGGTGTCACAACGCGCTGTCGCAGCACAGTCCCCTCCAAAAGATAAATCATAGAAGCACAGAGTGGATTAAGTTGGAAGAGACCTTAAGGGTCATCAAGTTCCAACCCCCCTGCCCTGGGCAGGGACACCTCCAGGTTGCTCAAATCCCCATCCAACCTGGTCCTGAACCCCTCCAGGGATGGGGCAGCCACAGCTTCTCTGGGCAACCTGTCCCAGTGTCTCACCACCCTCAGATTAAAGAATTTTTTCCAAGTATCTAGTCGAAAATCTACCCTCATCCAGTTTGAATCCATTACCCCTCATCCTACCACTACATGCCCTTGTAAAAAGTCCCTCTCCAGCTTTCCTGTCCCTTTCCAGCTTTCCTTTCGGATACTGGAAGAGGCTATAAGGCTTCCCCAGAGCCTTCTCTTCTCCAGGCTGAAATAACTCAGCATTCTCAGCCTATCTTCATAGGAGAGGTGCTCTGGTCCTCTCATCATCTTCCTGGCCTCCTCTGGACCTGCTCCAATGGTCCATGTCCTTCTCAAGCTGAGAAAGCCTAAAGAGAAGAGAGAGGAGAGGAGAGGAGAAGAGAGGGGAGGGAAGGGAAGGGAAGGGAAGGGAAGGGAAGGGAAGGGAAGGGAAGAGAAGAATAACAATATAGTATAATAAAGCCTAAACACAAAAGTGGCTGGATGTGGAAGGAATGGGGATGGCCTCTTGCCTTGGCATGGTGACAAGCTGCAGTTCATGGGGGACAAAGTGCCACTGCTGGTGTCTGTCTTCCTGGGGGGAACCGCATGTATCCTGTCCTGATTGCACCACCAGCTCAGACTGGACCTCTGGGGGATTAAAGACATTTTAACACTCTTTGATGTTTTGTATTGCCCGTTGCTGCATGGTGAGCTGCTGCAGAACTGGGTGTCTGAGGAGATACATAAATAGTACTTCAGGGTTTCCTCCATTCAGATCTTTGCTAATTCCTTCTCTGAGGCAGGCGAGATGAGAAGGAATAACAAGCCAAAGAGCTTACTCTGCAAAATGCATTGCAGTCCATAAAACGTTGTATGTGGCCATCTCTGACAGCAGGTCGTGGTGATTCCTGTTTAACTTGTCAGTAGTATCTCATGTAGACATCTGCTTCCCAGCTCCGGCATTTCCTGTTGGAGACACGTGCTCCGAGTCTAGCACATAAAACTCATTTTCAGGGGAACCATCAGTGGTATGAGCCTTTCTTCTCACTGCATTCCGGGATCCTCTGCGTGAGAGATCAGATGATGCAAAGCTTTGTGTAAGCCAAGCGTGGTACAGCATCAAAAGGGCCCCAAGGAAGAGGAGTGTAAATCTGTGTCTCTTTCTTGGGGCTCATCTGCCCTGTGCAGTCATTAGGAGAGGGACAAGCAGGGAACAGGGATTATCCATCAAAAAGATGCCCCAGATCTAATTAAACTGGAAAAACCAGAAGACCTTGGTCACCAGGATGTTCTTAAACCAAGAGGGAGAAGAAATTTCAAGAGGGAATTTGGCTGTCTCAGAAGTGATCACCGTAATATAGGTTTAAGCCCTCAGTCTACAGATAAATTGCTCTGGATTTACACAGAGTAACTGAGCTCATTTCCCTTTTTAGCTGATAAAAGCCCAGTTGTCTGGAAATTCAACAAACCAATTGTAAAAGCAGCATGTGGCAGAAGACTGATGACTCATCCACTCGTTTTCTCCGCAGCCAGTAACAAAACCTTCACATTTCCTTGGGACAACCTAAGAGAGCTCTGTCTTCCCGATCCCTGGGTCAACGAGACTGCAGATTAGAGACCAACCTGCAAAAAGCTTCTTCCTCCTCCTCAGCTCTGCCCTGTGCTCCTGTTTCAGTCCAGTGCTCGAGAAGGTGGTTCTTCAGGGGCTGTGGTTTTTGCCTTACGAACCCCTCTGCAGTGGTTCTAGCCACAGAGGAGGAGTGAGGTTTCCTCCTGAAGGTTGGGCAGCAAATGTTTCCCCGTGAACTGGAATGATGGAGCAGCTCTGTCCTTGCAGCTTCCTCGCACAAGGAGCGAGGGGTGACGCCACAGCAGGGAAGTTAAAACTGCTAATACTGTTTGGCAGCACTTCACAAGATCAAATCATCACTTTGTTTTCCAGCAGAGCACTTCCAAGAAATCCCACTGGTGGTGAAAGTTCCTAGGTAGACAAAAATATCCAAGGTCCAGGCTGGAGAGCAGCCTGCTCAGAATACAGACTTGAAAGAGAAGCAGATCTGGGAATATTGCTAGGGAATGTCCTGTACTGGCCATCAGAGAGCATCTAAACCAGGCAAGAAACAGGCACCCAACTTGGCACCATCTTCATTCATTTCTGCTTCCCAGAGGAAACAAAACCCCCTTGAAGTCCAGCCCATCAGTGGCAGAGACAGGTTTTCTGCCCAGAAAAAGAACTGACTCATGGGAACCTGGCAGATAATCTCCGCTACGATACAGTCTGACCCTGTGCCTGAGGCAAGAGACCACCTTGAAAATTGGTGCCATCAGGCAGAAAATGGAGTTTCACGAGTGGATGATGCAAAGCAAAGATTAATAGCATTAATTCCCCTGAGTGCTGCCAGGTGTGAAAGCTGAAAGCTGCTAACCAGGGCTTCCTTGATGGGAAACTACAGGGGACAACATTTAAGTGGAATTTCAGTCACTTTTATCTCCTGCAGGGGGCCTATATTGCTAATTTAATGCCAAGTTCTTTTCACGTTTCCTTTTATTTAGGACCATATTTCTTAGAGCAGCTCAGAAAGAGGAGGAACTGTGCTGACTGCTGGTAACAGCCAGCCCTGCCTACCACACAGCAGCAATCTGGTGGGGCTTTCATGCACAGTCCTAAGAGTTTCTACAGTCCCTGGCTGCTCTCTTCACCGCACAGGAAACATTAGCAAGTGCCTCAATGGTCTTAATTAAAGGTTAGACTTGCCCTCCTGGAACATGGTTCCATTTCCTGCACTCACTTCTAAGAGGGAGACTTTAAAAGACCCAGGAGTGATTGTTTAAAGTGATGACTCTAGAGAGATTTTAGAGAGATGAGGTTCTCTAAGCCTAATTTGCTCACGCTTCTGAAAGAAAAATATGAGTATAGCAATATCAGTAAAAGCCTGAGATGTGGTTCCCTGTTGCGTCACTAAGAGCACAGACTCAATGGGAGACTTCCCACAATGCAGATGAAAAAGAAACATCTCAGAAACGCATCTTCCTCTGAGCTTAAAGGTTTTGGCAGACGTTTCCATGAGTCCGTGTCTATGTCCATTGCTGCAGCTTTCCACAGGCTTGACTGTATCTGACCTTCTGCCCTGGTGATCACAGATATCTCATCCCTCTTCCAGGGCTCCCAGAAGGTGAATTCCTCCCCCGGACTCCCCTGCAGGGCTGGCAGCTCCTGTGGGTGGGTATCCAGTAGATGGCATCCACGTCCAACACTTGTGCTGGAGCGTCACCTTCCTGAAGGCTTCTCTTGTGCTTTATTTATCTCAGGGTCTGTTTCTTCAGTAATGCCTAACTTTTCATTTGAATGAAAGCAATTTATTTTAAAATATATTTATTTCTAAATATCAAAATATTCACTGATTTAGTGCTCTTTTCACTATTCTTATTCCCCCCAAAGAATAAATATCACCTCTCATTCCAATGGCGTTCAATAGAAGGACCATCAGAATATAGAATCATTAACAAAATTATGAAAAAAAATACTTGAGATCCGTCCAGCTCATCAGTGGAAGATCTATGGGTATGGGCCAGGAGGCTCAGAAATCAGGGCATATCACATCTCCATAACCTTAACACTTGGGGGAAAAACAGGTTTTGTGGGAGGGAACAGGAGCGCTGAGTAAATTCAAGTCATATTCCCTGGCAGCCTCGCTTTCCAGCCCTGATATCTGGCAAGCGGAGGGAGCGGGTTTGGGTGTTACAGTCATTCTCCAACAATGGGAGTGTTGCAAAATACATAGCACCACATATTAAAAAGGGATTAGGAGCAGGGAACCACAACAAGCAGGAAGATCGGGGCAGGCTCTGAGCAGAGCCTCGGGCGCTGTTGCAGAAACATGTTTTGTGGAGCGGGATTACAGCCGTGTTACAGGCGTTGTTTCACCCAACAAACCAACCCATAGATACGATCCCCGGCTTCCACACGTCTGTGCAGATCCTGCTATGCCCTGGACTCCGAGAGCAACCTTCAGCCCTCACAAGGCTGCTGAATATAAATCGAGTTCTGGTCTGATGGTGAACGTTTAGGGGATTACGCCTTGTGCCCCTGCAGGCACTGAGGATCACCATGTGGCACCCAAACTGCTGTGAAGTTTGGAGTTGGAGACCCAGTGGAAAAGAAACTTCTGCCCAATCTCTATCACGTTCTAAATCTTCTCTTCTCAGGTTTCTAAGGCTTGGATTACACCCAGGAATAGATTGGTGTTTATTAATTAATTCCTTTTGGGGCCGTACAGTCTCATGTTAAACAGAGAGGGTCTTATTCTGGGTCTGTCGGTCCACTGTTGCCACCAGGGTGACAAACAGGAACCAGTGGGGTGGATTGCTCTGGCTCCATCCCATGGTCTGTCTAATCCAGCCTTGCCAGTGCCTGATCCAAACTCCTCCAAGGAGAAGGCTGGATCCTTTGCCATGAAGAGTGTCTGCCCCACTGAAGAGGTTCCTCCCAGTCTGAGTCATTCCTGGCTACTTTACATTCTGGAACACAAGGTTTACATCAGTCCAAAACGTAATGGAAAGGTGGATAACACAACCCACAAAACCCTAGACCTCAGTAGTTGCACACCCACAAGATAATTGCACCCTGTATAAAAAGAAAAGTATAAAAAGTCATTGCGAAAGTATTCTTATCAGTTTGAAAATGCTGCCTTTCGGTGCCCGTGGCCAAGTAACACCTTGCTTTTCTCGTCTCTCTTCCTTCAGCAGATCTCAAAGCCCATTGCAAAACAGGGTGCTGCCACTGCCTACATTTTAAAAACGTAAACCTGATGAACCTGAGCTCACCTCGCTGCCCGTCACACAGACCTGCCACAAACCTGGGACAGAATTCTCCCCAGATCCCACGTGCTGCCTCGCATCACGACAAACCCGCCACAGAACAGCTGTTACTTGACAGGCTTTTCTCTTACTCTCATTTCTAGATTAAAAAAATACCCCAAAACTCCATGCTTTCACTCTGTACATCCTCTCTTACTCTAAACACCTCCTTCTTCTCCTGCAGTGACCAGAGGGAGCCCAGATCTGCCTTTGGCTCACGTCCTGCAGGAGCCAATGAGCCATTTCCCAGCCTGTTCCTTCCCCCTCCTTCCTCCATTTCAACCCAGCTTAATACCAAACCACAAAGATCACTGTACTCTTTGGAAAAGCATTTTGATTGAAGTTCGTACTGGACTGTAAGCCAAGATTTAGTCGAAAGCTACAAGGACAGGACATAAAACTTCCTAAAAATGGTGGAAGAAGCTAAATTTATTTCTTAAAATTTCTTAAATTGAATTGGAAGGTAAAAAGTGAGTTAAAGGCTGGACAATACTTTCTAAAACAGCAGTGTTCTGGAAGGCAGGCTGAGTGCTGTCTCTTTAAGGGACTTTCCTACACATAGAATTTTTTAGCTGAAAATGATTCACAGTTACTTTTAAGGGTAAACCAATGAACACAGAAAAAAAAAATTATATTAAGTAACACTCAAAAATGACCCATGTTTGCAACAGTCCCACAAATAAATAGTGCTGTATGGTCCGGTGCTCTCTGTGCACAGCCAGCCACGGAGCAGGAGCCCTGGCTGCCCACCTCCGTGCCACTGGGCTGGGCCACCACATCTGCAGGAGACAGAAATGCTGAGGACATGTCCCAGGCTCCTCCTGCTCGTGAAATGCACTTTATGGTTCTGCGGAGCCAGTTCCTGACCTTTGTCTGCGGGGACACTGATGGTGGTGAGAACAAGTTCCGGAGGTTGCGAGGATCCCATCCTTTGCAACCGCGGCACCGTCTCCCTGTTGAGGTATAATCAGGCAATTTCAGACACTGGTTTCCCCATAGCCAAGTGCTTTAGCAGATAAGCAGCCCATGCACCCAGATGTCCCAGCAATTGGGGGACTCTCGCTCTACATCGGGGGGTGCCCCGGGCTGAGCAGCCTGGGGACACACACCAGTGAGCAGCGTCTCCGCTCTCTCCTCTGACAACGTGCAGTTCAAAGTCTGAATCGGTCAATTTTCTCATTTTTCTGTCAAAGGAGGACATGGTGACAGAGCTTTTGGCAGGAAGGGACAAATCGAGGTATACTCCTGTTCTAGGATAATTTAGGATAAACTTCCTATGGCTTGAAACAGTGCTGTGGAACACCCAGAAAGCTGAGAGGGAAAAGATATTATTTTTGGCTGAAGGTCTTTATGGCTGGTGCAGGAACTCTCTCATTAGTTACTCATTGCCTCAGCAAGTCTCATAAAACAGAAAGCCCAGCAAATACATTTCTTCAGTATTCTGGGAGCTCAGAAATCCAGGGATTGAACGAGGCCTTGAACCCATTTTATGGACTCACTTCTTACTGAGCTACCATAAAATATTAAAATTCAGACCTTATAAATAAGGAAGGAAAAGAGCTGTACATTTCTTGGCAGAAACAGCCTCTCCGGAGACTCTTCCCAAGGTAAGTTGGGTGTTACACGACCTAGAGATGGGTTCCCCTGACAGATGGGTTATTGGAGACAACAAGCTCCTACAACAGAGATTAGAGACATAAAACCCCTTCATTCTGCTCTGAACCGGAAAAGGTCCTGCCACAAACCGACTTGGTTTATTCCCTACGACCCTGTCCCTGTCTGTAAGGGCTCTCCCCAGGGTGGCTGATGGCAGCAAGTAATTAACCCCCTGCGAGTCCCGAGACGAGGCAGCGACACTGTGACCTTCTCTCCAACAGACACCAGCTGGGCTCCTCCGAGATGGCACCGAGACGCAGCCTCACCGTGCCCTGCGAAGCGCCCGTCCTTGCCGTTTGCCTTTTGGCGTCTGTGGCCACAGGTAAGCAACAGGAAAAAATCCGTGGGGGGCTTTCTCCACCATGCCCACGTGTGAAACTGTCTGGGGTTGGGCAGAGCCTAGGGTGATATGCCAGCATCCCACCAGCATCCCAGCTTCCAGATGTTCTGGAGGTCATCCCAAGGGACTGTCTGAAAACTGGAGAGGAGGAGGGAAGGGAATGGGGAAGCTTCAGCATTTTCCAACTGCACAAGAATGAAGGTGTTTTCTCACAACAGAGGCCACCATTTTCAAATCTGCTCCAAGAAGCAAAAATTGTGGTAGCTTTGGCCACCTGGAAGCAGCAGGGAAGAGACAGGGAGCTTCAGACTTTTTTATATTCACAGGACTACAGATGGGATCAAAGTGAACATCAGTCACATCTGTTTATCCTCCTTTATATTCTGAGCTATATTCTTACTTCATTAATCTATGACACAGACTACAGTAGCAAGTTTCAGCCCATTACCAAATATTTACTTCCCACACCGGTTCTTTGTTTAACATGCCCCGAGGTTTGTACATTAGACAAACTGCAACTCTTTGGCAGCCGGGCTCAGGCTGAGGGGGTACAGCTGAGGGGCTGATTAACTACTTTATACTCTTAAGTGCATTCAGCTCCAACCAAAAAACAGCGTATGAAACCATGAGCACAACACCGGAGGGCACGGGTATGCTGCAAGGCTGATTTGAAGCAGGAGGGTGAGCGAGATTGGTGGGATGGGGAGGATCTTTTGCTCTGTGTGTTCCATGGTCACTGCTGGTTTTCAGCCGTTTTGTTATTCCAGGTCAGGGCTTTGCTGTTCTTGCAGTCATTTGCAAAATCCAGACTTTAATTTTAAATAACCACGGAGGGAGCTTTGTGATGAAGACAACTTCTTGTCTCCAAAACTAAAGTCCCACCTAAAACCAGCTGCTAGATTGAAGCCTGACACTCTCAGTCCCTTCTCCGAGGTGGAGGGCCTGGAGAAACTATCTGGACAGCTTTTGTGGGAAGGGTACAGCTTGGGATGCTTAGTGCCCCCATCCTTCTTCTTATGCAGGTTTGGAACTGTCCATAAATGACCATGCTGCTGACTTCTCCCTGTCTACAATGCCCGGCCCTTCCGTCTCCCTCTCCTGCCTGGTACAAAACAGCAGCCAGGATGAGGAGCTGCTCTGGTACCGAGGAGATGGGCAAGTGGATCTGAAAGATGGGAACAAAGTGAACATCAGTCACATCTGTGTATCCCCAGTCACTGAGTCTGACAATGGGGTCGCCTTCACGTGCAGGCTGGCGCGGGACAAGTCCATCCGAGTGTCCGTGACCCTGGATGTCCATTGTGAGTTGCAGTGCTGGATGTCTGTGTGGAATGGCTGGGGTGGGAGGAAATCACGGGCTGAGCACCTGGGTGTCCAGGCACAAGCTGAAGGCGGGTGTTTTGCACCCTCGTACGTTGCCTTCACCAAGAAAAAATGCATTTAGGAGGAGATAACTCGCATGATAAGCCACTCCCTCTCCACGGTGGTGCTTATGGCCTGATCTCATGCCTCTTTTATGGGGAGTGGGTGGGCCCTTAAAGTAAGATGTTGTGGGTACATCCCTGCCTCCACCTAGGATACAAGTCAGGGCAGAGGAGTCACGGGAGTGACTGTCTCTGCCACCGATTGCCCTGTTGGTTTCCAGGGATCGTTAAAGGCTGCACAACTGTGATGTGTTACACCACTGAACGTGGTGCACAAGGCATGTGTAAAGGGAATTTACTTTGTGTTAAATGGCAAGCAGTGAGCAGCGTAATTAACAAGCTGTTGAACTGCATTACTGTGAACAGTTCCTCCCCAGCTGACTGGAGAAGAGTCCTTCCACATTGAAGAAGAGAAAGATGTCACTATGTCCTGCAACGCCAAATCCAACCCTCAAGCCAAAGCAGCTTGGTATAAGAACAATGACTTCTTGACCCTAGAGCATGACCGTTACCAGCTGTACCAGACCAGTGAGGTCACCCAGCTCTCTATCACAAAAGTACAGAAGTCTGACAACGGCACCTACACCTGTGTGCTGACATCTTCTCTGGGAGAGGGGAGAAAGGAGTTCCACCTGACTGTTGAAGGTAACAAGCCTTACAAATTAACTTCCGGTTCTCTTTTATAATTATAGCAATCCATTATATTAAGAAGTGTAAGTGGAATGTGGTAAATTCCCTGCTTTAACTTCTGAGGGCACAGCAACAGCAAGGAGATCTCCTTGCACCCTGTGCCTGGGACCACAGCACCAGGAAGGGCCTTTCCTGCTCTACCTGTTATTCAAAGGCATTTGGCGAGTGTGACCTCAGGCGGGCTCATCCCACCATCTCACCTCCCACGCTGAGGGCACATCCAAGTGTGGTTTAAATCACCTAAGGTCTTACTTGAAACTCCTTACTCTAACCATACTATTCTGTCATGCCAAAAGAGCAGCTTAAGGCAAAAGTAGTTGTCCTCCAGAAGTTACTACAACAGCGAGTGACTACAAGTCACAGAAATGACTACAAGTGGACAACAGGGGCTGGATGCTCAGGTCTCGGGTAGGTGACACAAAGAGAGGTGACCCACCAGGCACCCATTCCCCACCCACTGTGTGGGCCTCTCGCATTTCTGCAGTCTCAGGGAGGAAAGCATCATTACCTGTGTTGGTGATATGGCTGGACACTTTTATTCCCACATGTAAGAGTGCCTTGGAGATCTTCTTCTTCAGGGACTGATGCTCCAATTCTTCCTTCAGTCTGCTAAAATACAGGCTTGGCCCCCTTCTTTCCAGGGGATTATCCACACAGTCAGCCTGCGGACAGCAGAGAGAGCAACAGTGACAACCATGGGAAAAGAAATATGTCTTTCTGCAGTTCTGTGAAATGTTCAGCTTTATATGACTGTACCAATCTGTCACATATTCAACCTCCTCTCCCTTTTGACAGATAAAAAAATCCCTTTTCCCAAGGAGGCTACTATTGCTGCTGTTGTGGTGGTTACAGTCACAGTGGTTTTTGGAATTGTGGCTCGAAAAGATAAGATTTTTAAGGTATGGAAAGCTCTAGTTTCTTAGGCAAAAAAAAAATAATATTGCTTTGCAATGACCAGGGGGGTTTTAACCTTTTCTATGCTGCTTTGTAGTGTTGCTTTCCCCTGTTAGACAACTTCTATGCACTACCTTCTGCTTAAGGATTACCATCAGATAAATCAAATATTAGATATCTTAAGGTGGAGGGTATTATGCACTTACAAGTTATTAGTAAAAATATCCCTATGGCCAGGAAATACAAAAAATAACAAGACTGTTTCTTTATTATTTTCAGTGCTTCAAAAAGTCAAGTGAAACAGCACTGTAAGTATTTGACTGCAGCTTCCAAATGAACCCCCTTATTTAAATCTTGGCAGAACCTGGGAAACAAAAGAGCACTCAGTACGTCCCAGCACCAACACTGAGTTACTTGGCTCTTCCTCTCCCGACGGGGAGCTCACACTGAGCAGAGATGCACAGGAACATGCAGGACAGACATAGATCCCACCCCAGACACAGCTTCTGCCCCTGCCCTGGCCACCCCAGGGTCCTGGCTATGGGAACAAACATAACGGCGTATCCCCAGCCTGCTGCAAGCTTTCTGGAGCTGAATGCAGTCCAGGTGAATTCAACTCACTTGTTTTTTTTCCATAATAGGTCATTTTTCATTTATTCTTTTCATTTTGCTGCAGGTAAAGACCACGAGGTTCCTGTTCATACCCAGAAAACATCACTTCCAGTGGTGGAACACAAACCCTTGTGTGAGATGATGAGATAAAGCACTGAAAAAAGTGTCTTGAGTCAAGTTTATGTGGTCTTTTCAAAATACGAGGGTTTTCTTGCATCATTTGTTCTATCCTACTTCTTAGAGCACCCCCATGGGGGGGGGCTGCCTGAGCTATTGCCAGATCTTGCCCCCTGTCCTTACTGCTAAAAGGACACGCAGTCAGGTACGCAGGTTGTCGATCGCTCCATAGAGGAATCCATAGCAGGTTGCCACATGTCGTG
Organism: Scolopax mira; assembly: GCA_004320125.1. Lineage (NCBI taxonomy): Eukaryota > Metazoa > Chordata > Aves > Charadriiformes > Scolopacidae > Scolopax > Scolopax mira. The sequence goes on along the minus strand of BJBW01009622.1, from coordinate 1,019 downwards.
ATGCTGATGTAGAAATAAAGTGAGGTGTTGGGCTGACAGCAGCTTTTTTGGCCCCGTCCTACAGTGCCATTGCGCAGGGTGTTAGGGGTGGTGGCCACCCAACTGGCCACCCATTGTTCCAGGTAATCCTATGGGCATCCTGGCTTCTGTTGGCCCAGGCAAAAGCTGCCTGGTGTTTAGCACTGCTGCTGTGCCTCCTGTCTCCCTGGGCTGAGAGCTGCACCAATAATCCACAGTAGAAATTTCAACATGAATGATACGACAAGGGATAACAATTTTAAACTGGAAAAAGAGGAGATTTAGATTAGATATTAGGAAAAGAATTTTTCTGTGAGGGTGGTGAGACCCTGGCCCAGGTTGCCCAGA
>BJBW01009619.1:152667-164669 GCA_004320125.1 Scolopax mira | reverse complement strand
GGGGCAATGGGTTTAAACTGAAGAAAAGCAGATTTAGATTGGAGATTAGGAAGAAGTTCTTTCCAATGAGGGTGGTGGAGCACTGGAAGAGGTTGCCCAGGGAGGTGGTTGAGGCCCCTTCCCTGGAGACATTCAAGGGGAGGCTCAAGGAGGCAACCTGGGCAACCTGGTCTAGTTGGGGGTGTCCCTGCTGACTGTGGGGGGGTTGGACTGGCTGGCCTTTGGAGGTGCCTTCTGGCCCAGATGATTCTATGAGGAGAAAGAGAAGACAAAGCCACCACTCAGAGCTGGAGAAACACCACTTGCCTCAATGGAGGCTTTGCTTTTCAGCCACTATCTGCTGCTGACTGTGCTGTTTGGCAGATCTGTCCCGCCCTGAAAGGCACTGGCAAAAACAAAAATACCTTCTTCGTGCCTCTTGTTTTCTGAGGAGCATTATAAGGAGGGGGTATGGGCGGCGAGGGAGGGTTTGTGCCTCTCAACCAGACGCTCCACGACGCCGGCAGAGCAGGATGCTCTGGCTCCACCATCCCTTCTCGTCCCGGGAGCTGGGCTCCCCATCCTCAAACAAAACCCCAGGGAGGAGGGAGCTTGGCAGCACCATTTGGAGCACGGCCAGATACTTGCATTTGCATTCACACTTCCAGGCAAGGCTGACACCTCCGACCCCCAGTCTTCCCCTCTAAAAAGAGCAACCATGACCTCCCAGAGCACTGTGTTTCAGCTGCCTGGCAACCACAACAGCCCTTCTCAGAAGGGCATGAGTGTAAAATACTTTTTTTTTTTAAGCTATATTCATAAAAAAACCCATCACAGACAAATAATATTTAAAATGCACATCTCTTTCAAGATTATTTTAAGATCAAGGCTATGCTGCTGAATGCATTTAACAATTTTCAAAATCCACTTGACATTTAAATCAGAATGAACAATTCTGGCACGGCTGTAACTGCAAGGACACATCACAGGACCAACACCTTGTTAATTCCCATTGCACAGAATTCCACTAATTAAATCAGCGGTTAAATTCATCCAATCTGCTGAACTTCATTTGGCAATATATTTAAGGGTTGTCCTTTGACTCAGTTCTAGCTTGGAGAATAGAGTCCCCTGACAACATAATAAACCTTGTTATTCTTAAAATGTATATGCTATGGCTGCAGAAATGTTATTCTGCACATTTATGCAGGATCCAGGGAGCACAGTTATGCACGCAAGGGAAGTTCTCTCCTAAACTCCAAGGGGCTTTGGATACAGTCACATAAAAGACAAAGTTCCATTTATTGGTCAAATCTAGGAAAGATAATCCATAGCCTTTCAGAGGAGTCAAAGGGGTACCGTGAAGGCTGGAACCCATCATTTTTTAGGCCTGGTATTATCCAGCTGAAGAAGGTGAAATATCTCAGCAAATTTTCATTTTTGCTTCAGAGCTAAAATCCAGTAACTACTAGTTGGAAGAAGAGTTGGTGTTTCCTTTCCTTTCATTTTCTGTTAGAAACAGCAAAATCTTTGTAGAAGGGGATGAGATTTTTGCTATAACTCAGTTAAAACATGAACTCATTGCAGGAAAGTTATAAAAAAAATTATCACCTCAATACTCAAAATATCAAGTTTTCATGACCCAACTACCTGACTTCTAATAGACCAGCTCAGAAAGTATATTCTGATTTAGAATTATTAAAGCAAATACGCATAATTAAAACTGATTTTGATTCAGAAATCTTAAATTTAAACACTGTTAAAATGTTCTGCTTATGAAAAGTTTAATACAGGATGCTTAGATTGTTTCAAAACTCCTTGAAAAAAGTAAAAAAAAAAAAAGATCTGGAGATTTAGCAATCTCTTTCCAGTGGCAGCAATTCCTGTTTTACAGATTTGAAGAAAACTTCTAAGAAATGAGCTATTGAAATAGCTACTCAGAGCCTCTTTTTCTGTTTCCAGATTAAGCATAAAATTGTGAATGGGTATTTTCTGAGGTTTTTTTTTTTTATAGTTTAGTGAAGGAGAAAACATCTACATGCACACACTGCACCAGCTTAACTATGTTAACCAGTTTAATGTAGGAGGTGATCTCACACAATTTAATTAAATCAAGGCAAAATTCTGTGCAGGAGAACTGTTTAAGCTGAGCTGGCCTTAGCGAGTAAGTTGTTTTGTTTTAAGAGGATTAGTGCTTTAGTCCCTAAAAATTATCTGTCTGACTAAATATGAGCATGATATGCCTGGAAATAACAACAGAAGTAACTACGGCTGGGCTGATAACCCCAATGGTTAAGAGGGGCTTTATACATTAATATTATTTTCTTCTGGATGCAGCTGGACTCAGGTTTCCAAGGCATTTTATGGAGCACCCTGGGAACGGCAATCTTGCCTTCTCCTTTAATTTATAGCACAGAGATGCTTGCTAATGAGAAAAATAATCAAAGATCTGGAGGACCGAGCTCCCTCCATCCTTCAAGACTGAAAACAGGAAAATCCTTAATGATGCCACAGGCTCACACACTAAAAGGATTGCAGATGATTCTAATTAACAAGGACCATTCTGACTTTGTAACTGGCACACTTGGAAGAGCGCTCCCCGCTTTCTAGGTCAGACATAAAGACGCTTGAAAGCAAGTGCCAAATATCAGTCCCCGAGGTGCCTGCTTGTGTCTGTAAGCTAAAAGGGAGAGGTCTTCTGAGATCTAGTGCTAAATGTGTGTTGAATATAAAGGAGAAGGATGGCAAGGGGAGGAAGCCAACACGGCAAGTCCTTCCCAGATGCCGGCACCATCCAGGTGGAGAAGGCTTAAGGCACCATTTGGCCTCCAACGTTGTTGGAAGCTGCAAGATAAAACCCCTGCACCAGGAGATCCCAGCAATGGTGTCACAGTAAATTATACAGGGAAAAGAAAATAATTAAGGGCTGGGGTGTGTATTTCTGCCTTACCATGTCACAGCAAGCATCCCAGACCAAGCCCAAGCACACCAAAACGAGGTGGCACTGCCAGCATCCCACGGGTCACCCCCTTTGCCTCTGGCCACAGAGCAAACGTTTCGCTTGACTCTCCACCCTGAAAGACTCGTGTCTGCACTCCACAGCAGCCCCTGGGGTCACAATCCCCCCCCTTTTTTTTTTTTCTTCTCTCTGAATAAAACACCATTCAAGCAAAGGTTGCCATAAAGTAATTATTTTCCTCTGGGTCTTTCCTGTAGCTCCTTTACAGCCTGCACATTGTTCTGCGCTTCCATTTGGCTCAGCCTTTTATGGGACACACAAGCCACTAAAATAGCCATTTAAAAGCCGTTTTGTAGGTATAAACTGATCTTCAGTAAGTGAATAAATAAGAATAGCCGTGCTCCGAGTAAGAGTCACGGCTGCTGCTGCCGAGGGCACCCAGAACAGCCCCGCTCACTGGTTTGTGGAGGGATGCCCATGGCCCCCCAGCCCAGCGCCCGAGGGGCAGGGAGGAGCCAGCACCGGTGGGTTTAGCAGCTCTCACAGAAAGGTGGGGTTGTTAACCTCTCCGAGAGATGTCTTCTGCAGCAGAAGAGATGACAGAAAATAGGCTGCGTGGGCTCTAAAAGATGATTTGTTACAATAACCCCACCTCCTGGTATAAATGAAATAAAGACCAGCATCCACCTTCTTCCTTTGCCTTCTTTATCTAATTAACAGACATCTAACCAGGAGGATGACACTCTGATACCCTTTCTCCAGCTTCTCCATGTGTTACACTGCCACACTAGGTGAGGTGCTTATTTAAAAATAAAACTGTGAAAATAAAAGCCGAGTTGCCAAGTCTGATTTTTCAGGCAAAAAGCCTAAAAAAAAGCATAGAACCTGAAGACTTTGGTGGTATTTAGATACACTCATGAGAGAACAGCAAACAGTCCCTCTTACTGTAAATATTATGTGGTAAGAACACACTTAACTAGAGATGGCTTTTTTTTTTTCTTTTTGAGGTGGGAAGGACTTAACAGAGTAAACAAGATTAAACACCAAACTGTAAGGAGTGAATACACTGATTGGCTCCGACTCCCTCAGTGCCCAGATGATCCCGAGCCACCTCTTTCCTTTGGATTATCTATCTGAGAAACGTTTGTGTTTGCAGTGCAGGGCTAACGTAAGCCTCACGTGTGTTTAGGTGTTGCATTATGAAGCAGAACACCTAATAACTACACAGAAACAAGTAAATAATATGCTGCAGAGAACAAGGACCACAGTTAGGTCTGTTTCTCCCTGTTCCCGGACAGCACAAACTGAAGGTGGCCATCAACACAGTGAAAGAAAACACATCCTGAAGTATTTCTTTTTCTATACTTTACTTATTTTATATAAACAGCTCAAAGTAGCCACCGTATATAGAAGCAACTCAGAAATAAAAACACACACAAATGCAGACTAATAGCCAGCAAACTTCAAAAGAGGATGAGAGATGACAACCTGCTCTTGACCATCTACCCCTGAGGACATCTGACCTAAGGTGACACCTGATAGAGTGCTGTTTGGGAACATGTTCAGAGGTCACAGTAATTGCCAGTTGGGCTGACAGCAGTGGACAAAGGTGACAGCCAAACCCAAAAGTCCTCCAACTTTACAGCCAGCCATTCTATTTCTAGGATTGCTCACGTACTGTATTTTATCTACAAATAAAAATAAAAAAAACCCCAAACCTGTAGTGATGATGTGGCAATCAGGACTCCAGACTGGCCTAACTTCTACGGCATATTACATTACTAATACAAAGTCTCTTTCAGAAATCTGATTTCCCTTGATTATTTTTTTTTTCTTTTCTTTGCTATCTAACACTATGCTCAAACTCATTCCCACTGGAACTTTCATTAAATATTTACCAGCTTCATCTAAATAAGGACAGACCCTGCTTTGCTGCAAGTAACCTTCAGGCACTGAACGAAGCCAACCAATTCCAGTGCAAACACCTCAAAAACTGCTATATCAATGGAACGACGACATAATTCATTCAAGAGCCATTTAAGCTAAGCATTATGTAGTTCCATAATCCAAGTAAGAATAATTATAGAAAGAGTAGCTGTAGCCAGGGAAACCCACCAAACCCAATGGACTGTGAGAGAAATAATATGAAGTAATCCACCTTGCATTATTTTACAGCAGATAAAACACCACAGTGAAGTAACCATCCTCTGAAAGAAGGTACCAGAAGATGAAGAATGATTCCCATCATCTTTGTCTGCAGCAGCAGAAGAGCTGTGATCTCTGAGATTGGGGCTTTAGCAGCTTTGGGAACTAATCTCCTCTCCTCTAATGCCCGTGGCTCAGTCTGCCACCACCATACAGCAAATTCACAGCAGAAGGGGGAAAAGAGGAAGATCATACCAACACGATGGCATGAAAGCAGATCATGGGGGATTCAAGGGAAGGTGCCCTCTATCATGAAGTGTGAAATGGAGGGATACATTAAAATGAACCTTGCTTATACAGATAAACAGGCATTCACATACGCAACAGTCAAAATAAGTCAGAAATAGGGTCGAGGCATTTCTCAGCAAGAAACCAGCCGAGGTGGCTTCACCCTGTTCACCCACCGTGATGATGGGTCTACCAACCCCTTCCTCTCCGTGCCCTATCACACATGCACGCTCGAGTGCACTCGCTCAAGCACACACACACCCCACACCCCCCCCGTGACAAACTAACTGAACTAACTGCCACCCTAATACTATCTACAGGTTGCAGAGATTCCCCAGGGCCTGGACCAGAACCATCAGGCTTGCAGCACCACAAACCAATTGCCCCAGGCAAACACCTGCAAGACCTAGGGCTGTTCAGCCTGGAGAAGAGTGAGAGGGGACTCATTGGTGCTCATCAATATCTAAAGGGTGGGTGTCAAGAGGATGGGGTCAAACTCTTCTCAGTGGTGCCTGGTAACAGGACAAGGGACATCGGACACAAGCTGGAACACAGGAAGTTCCATCTTAACCCGAGGAGGAACTTTTCCTGTGAGGGTGGCAGAGCCCTGGCAGAGGCTGCCCAGAGAGGTGGTGGAGTCTCCTTCTCTGGAGACATTCAAACCCTGCCGGGACACATTCCTGGGGGACCTGCCCTGGTAGGTCCCTTCCAACCCCTGGAGCCTTCTCTTCTCCAGGCTGAACACCCTCAATTCTCTCAGCCTGTCTTTATAGGAGAGGTGCTCCAGCCCTCTGACCATTTTTGTGGCCTCCTCTGTCCTTCTGATGTCGAGATCAAGTCTTACCGGAGAGTAACACACAGTGGAAAATGCCAAAACAAAAGCACTCGTGAGATACAGCACGCTGTCATTTACAGAAGCAAAGGTGAAAACAGGGAAGAAGGAGCAAAGTGAAAAAACCCCCACGTTTATCTAATGCTACTGACTCCGTGTCTTACCTTCCGATGGGTCCCAGGTCCCCCGAGTCCTGGCTGCCTGCGTCACTGGGTGTGCTCACTGATTTCGAAGAGGGAGACATAGGGGTTGGGACTAAATAATGAAAATAACAGGTATCCCATGTTAACACATGCAGCGACTGCACTGATGAAGAGCAGTGTCAGACAAATCAAAACCAATGGACCAAAATGATAGTGGGTGACATGAGGAGGAGAGTTTGAAATGGTGAAAGCAAATAAGGAAGGAAAGAAAAAGAAAAAGGAAGAGTCAAGTGAATTTTAAAAGTCTTTTGGAAGTGTTAAAATTGACATGAATTTAGACAGGACTGAAAGCCCAATGGGAATCTAGAGCTAATCAATGGAGGAGATATCTGTGGAAATAAAACCACACCCATTTTCTTGGGTATAGTTTAAAGTTGACTTGCGAAAGATTTTAAAGGTTTGAAGAAATACCAGGGCCTAGTCTTGTCAAAAAACTAAGTGAACTCTTCTGGTAAAGTCAAGTAGGCAACAGAACAAGCATACTTTTCAAATTTTCCATTTAAATCCAAAGCCAATGTCCATTATAAATGGTCTAAGGCTGCAGTGTGGAAATGACATCAAAAATAAAAGCTAAATAAGGAAATCCAGCTAAGTTAAAATCATTTCCCAAAGATGGTGAGAATACATATAAGCTTGCTCAGCGATTGTGTTTTCTTAAGTTTTTTAGGCCATATAAAGTTTCCATTTTGGGTGGGACATGATTTCAACACTCAAGGAAAAGTTTCCCTTGGTTTCGATACTATTTGCCCAAGTTCTAGAAATGATTTGCTCTTTGGTTTGCCAGGGCTTTGAAGCACATTTCATGCAAAGGCAGTTTTGTTTCCTGAAACAGGAAAGGAAGTTCATAGCTCAAGGTCAGCCTGAGTTAAAGCTCTTCAGCACGGAAATAATAAATAAAAGAGTAAAAATATCCTGATTTCTTTTAAAATGGTTTCTCAAAAATATTTAAAAAGCAGGGCTGGGTCCAGTCAAGATTTAAGGCAAGTATTCTTCAAAGCAGCCAAATTGAATAAAACACACAAAGAGGTCTTAATGTGAAAGCAAAATTTTCCATTTGGTTTAAATCACGTGCATTTCCTTTTATAGATTTAACAGAGTAAAACTTTAAACTATTTTGTTATGCTCCATAATGTATATTGACAGACCTGTCAAGAGATCTGGATTTCAGCTTCTCTGGGCAACCTGGGCCAAACTCTCACCACCCTCACAGTGAAAAAGACTAAGATTAACTTAAGAATTGATAGTTTCCAACATGAATATGTCTTTAGTTAACCATATGAGAAGGAAATATATCCTCGTTTTTAGATAATTGAGTATTTTAAATGCTAGAACATAAAATGTATCTGATTTTATAATATCACTATTGAATTTACAAAATATCTTTTATGATACATAAAAATAACAATTATTACTTGTTAGACAGTTCTGAGAAGGGCCATTTAAAAACCTCAGTCACTATATGATAAGTTATAGAAATAGTAACTTGTCTCAAGTGTTGGTTGATGCAAATTGTGAATTGAAATTTACATTCAGAAGGTCACAATCTACTTGCACTCTTAGGGTGCTCTCCTAAATTAAGACTTCAGTATTTTGTCAGATTGGGAGTTTTTCCCTAAAAAATATAAGGGCAAGAATATATAGGGAGAAAAATCTTAGATTTTTCAGCCCCAGAGAATTTAATGAGAAGGCTGAGCATCTCCAGAGGGCCCAATATTTCAGTTAGAAGAAAGCGCAGGAAGGGACAGAGGAAGTTTCTCACTTTAGGACCACTCAATAACTGAGACAGAATTTAATCAAGGTCAGATACTATAATAAATACTCAGATATTATAAGCTTTGCCACATGTATCTTTAAATGGAGGACTTCAGATTCTAAAATCAAAACCAAAGAAAGAGGTTGGACACATGAAACCAGATCTAAAAAATCTATAATAATGACCCAATAAGCTTTTGGCTATTTGTGATTTATCTTTTTATTTCCCCTCTCCAGTTTTGCTCGACTTTCAAAGGAAATCAATGGGAGTTCCCACATGGCTACGATCCTCCTTCCTTAGCAAATGCTTAGTCTGAATTTTTAAAACAAAACTTGGGGCTAAGAGTACAGAATGTATAATATTAACTTGTGGGTCATCACATAGGTGTGAGAGAAGATAAAAACAGCCCATCAGAAAAGAAATCACTGCTGGTATGCAAAACTAACCTGCATTAACATTCTCAAAAGTTTCTTGAAGAAATGGAACAGATGTTTTTGGCAATGACAAGTACTCAAAATGCCATGAGCTGGTAGGTGTGAATGGTATGGCAGGCATTCAAACAGAAGAGTTCACTTCACTAATACAGCCAAAAACCAAACAAAACAGAAAGCCAAGCATGCTTTAAGAGAGGAACGCATTCGTCGGGGCAGAGGTGAATTCAGTGTGCTTCTCTTAAATACCTAGAGGTGGTTCTGGGGATATACCAATGCTCTGCAACAAAGCTTCTGTCTCTCTTCTCTTGCGGTCAAGGTCAGAATCTTCCTGAGCTGGCTCCTTCTTCTGCTGTAGATCAGCCTGAGTCGAAACAGAACACAACAGAAAAGTCTCACCCACACATAACCAGCTCTAGCAATTAATTGTGTGGGAAATATGTATATGCCCCACTGCTCAGGTACACCTTGAAATTCACTTTGACATGTCTAGATAATTTATAAAAAACTTAAATTATTTATACTCTAAATATCAGTAACAAGGTTTTCCCTGAATGTATGGGAGAACTGATTTTTGCATGTATATTTGCAAGGCTTATTACAGTACACTGACAAGTCTTCTACCTCTCACTCATCAGGTGCAACTTATCCTGCTGACTGCTCCAAAGCAAACGTGAGAATTCACTCCTGGAGCCCATGGGCATCACTTTTAGGGCCCCACAGTGTGTTCTCCAGAGCCGAGTGTCCCGAGCTGGATCTGACTATTGGGGCCAGTGGAAAGTTCCAACCACCACAGGAGGCACAAAATCAGAGGCAGGGGACAAAAGGAAAGGACTTAATAGCTTTCTCAAGCCATCAGCCTGGCTCCCTTCCCTCTAGTTCACTAGCAGGCTAGTAATGAACACTGAAAATGTTAAGGTTTAAAGTCCTGCCTGCAGAGGACTCCCCCCGCGACTCCAGCAGCCTCACAGGGGGTGTGCTGGGAATCGCCCAAAAATGGCTCCAAGGAAAAAAAGATTAAAAAGCCAGCCCAAACTAGGAGCCCGATTTCTTGGATCACACCACACTTCCACAGAATTTCATGGAATTACATGTACAATATTAAAGTGTCAGTTTAAAAGGAAACCCGTTATTAGTAAAGGATAACGGGTGCTTTAAACTCTGGTAAGTGTTGACATTTGAAGGAAAGGAAACATAATCACTTAATGCTTCTCTGACTTTGCATGAAAACGAATATCCACTCTCTGTCAATTCTCACCTCTATTCCACTAAGTGACTGAATAAAAAGAAGTACAAACCCCTTAATGAAAAACCTAATGCACGTTGTCAAGGACAAACAAACTAATGTGTCAATCAAACTCTAACAGACCTGGAAGACGCAGCCATGCCAGAGGATGTAAATGCAATTGCAATTATGCTTTACTTTACTGGAGAGTAATAACTGTAAATCTGTTACCTTAGCTAGTAATCAAACTAGTTTACAGAGTACAAAAATACATATTTAGGTTGTAATGGCTTGAAAAAAAAAAAAAAAGGAATCCCTCTGTCTTTCTCTGCTCCCCACTCCCTTTCCATTGAAGGCGAACCCAGGAAAAAGCACTGTGGCAAATCCATTGTTCTTTTGAAGCACACATGCACATCGTGCTGTCCAAACTGTTGTCATCTGACAGAGCAGGGGTTTTAAAACCTAATCCTTCACCCCAACTTCCTTGGCTAAAAAAAAACCTATAATACATCAGCATTTTGATTTTAAAGTTTGCCTGATGTGGGCTTGAGGATCTCATTCCACATGACAGATGCAACACTGATCTAAAAGAAGCTTTTGCATATTTACCTCTTTCTTCTTCCTTTCTTCCTCCTTCCGTTTCTTTTCTTCTCTTATCTGAGCCAAACGCTGCTTTTTGCGCTCAAGTTCTGCTTTTAAATCACTTTTGTCTGACATTTTGACTCTGCTGGAAACAAAGTTATGGAAACCAAGCTGAAAACAGATTTTAAAGTTTTCCCCATTTACTGACAAAAAAAAAGACAATTATCAAAAATAGTGCTTCTAAAATTGCTACAAATACATTTCTGTACAACACCGGCCCTTGGACTGCAGTGACATTGTAGAGAGTAGGATATTTGTCTCACAGTTATTTCAAGAAATTAGACCAAAATATCACCCAAAATATCACCCCAGAGGGAATGTTCAAATTATCTCCATCAGAAAACTACCTTTGTGAAGCAAACCCAGTTTTTGTCTGCTGTTCAAAATAATGCTTTTACAAACCAAAGGTAAAGTCTTTTGATTTTCATGGGTTTCAGCCCAGACCGTAGCACCCAGATCCACAGAGGGATTGCCATTTTAAATGGGAGAATGAGATCTGCCCCAAACAGCCCCAATACCTCTTAGACAAGTAATATTTTTGCTGGCAAAAGCTGGAATTGTGATAGCTTTTCCTTCTGCGGGTGCCTTGAAAGGCTGCTGTCCCATCCAGGAGACCCAGAAAACCCAAAAAGCTCCTCTTTAACCAAGCAGCACTCGGCTCCACCAACGGTCCCATGCTCAGATCCTTTCCAAGAGGTAGGAGATGGACCTGATATTCCTGATGTGACTCCCATCACACAAATTTGGCAAAAGCACTTCTTCTGAGCTACTGAAAGACCTCCCCCATCACTCAGTGTTAAACACAATTCTCTGTAGGACAGTGATGCAAAACCACACACACTGTCTTAAATTCTCTTTCAACCTGTGCTGCTGTTACACCAGCCTTGAAAATAAAGGTTAAAGAGATATAAAGTCACATCACACAGAAACGGAGCCAGATCTCTGAAGAACACATGGTATCAATCTTTTTCTACCGTTTTAGAACCCAGTGTTGCACAAATCCCTGACAAGTCACAGATAATTTATTCATTTGCTAACACTTTCACCATTATGTGCTCTCACCTCGCTGTTATCACTACTGATTTTCTTATTAGCACTTTACTTCAAAGACAGTCCTGACTGGTACAGACATTCACAGCAAGAGGTAGCTACGCCCTCCCTGTTAATTCACACATCACTGACCACATCCACCACCACAGCCTGGAATTGATCACATTGATGGCCATGCCAGGCTATGCACTGGAGGTCTATTGTTTGCTTGATGCATGGGAAATTTCAGCAGGAACTCTGATGCTTATGCTGATGAGAACTCCACCCCCACTACTGCCTGGGTGGGTGAGTGAATGGACACTCAGCCCAGGTGCTAAGAATTATACGGCATTGAAAATTCTCATCATGAATTCCTCTGGAGGCATCAGCTTCCTTCTCAAAATGGTAAGAGCACATGATGTGGAGGACACAGCCAACAAAACATCACCTGCACATTACAGAATCATAGAACAGTTTGGGTTGGAAGGGACCTTAAAGACCATGGAGTTCCAACCC